>RPOG01003649.1:0-21416 GCA_008086565.1 Thalassoma bifasciatum | reverse complement strand
TGTGTGTGTGTGTGTGTGTGTGTGTGTGTGTGTGTGTGTGAGAGAGAGAGAGAGAGAGAGAGAGAGAGAGAGAGAGGTTTAATTCCATGGCTCAAGTTTCTATTAGCTGTGATGTTTCGTGGCTTCGTGGACAAAAATAAACCAATAACTTCCCCAAAAATCAGAAACCGTGAGAAACTTTTACCGTCTGTGTTTATCTTTAATATTTACATGAATCTAATTTTTCTAACACACCTCAGATTAAAATAATTATTTGGGTTTATAGATAATCTACTGATAAATTCCACCAGGTCTGTCTCCGGTACGTCTCCAATTCATTACTTCAAATTCAAAAACAACTAGTTTAATCTCATTCTACAGAGAAGGAAATGTGCTTTTTTAAGTCTTTAAATAATTGAATACATGATTTAAAGCCTACAAAATCTAATTTTCTCTCTCTCTGGTGTTTTAGAAAACCGTACTTTCAGCCTGTACTGTCTCTTTAAGGCCCCCCTGCTCTACAGACCCCCTTCTCTCTGATTGGCTGGAACCTGAAGAGCCTTTCAGCCAGTGTCGTCACGTTAATGTCAAGCAATTCTGCAAAATTTGATATCGATCCAATGCCAAGTAAATATAGAACCAGTTTCGCCCTACTATTACATTTTTTTCTGCTTTGTTTTAAAACAGTTACAATTATTATATTTTTGATCAAATACATAATTTTACACAATTTTTGCTTCCTTTGGTCCATCACTTAAGTTTTCCCACAGTTTTCTTGCCCATTTTTGTTACTTTCTAACTTCTTTTTTTACCAATTGCCACTATATTTTGTCCCTTTTTCACCATTTTTGCTCCAGTTTGACTATTTTTTAAAGTTTTTTCCAAAATTTATTGCCAATTTTGTTGCTTTTTGTCCATTTAAAGCTCTTTTCACTCTTTCTTTGTCACTCTAGGTTCAACTTTTGCTTCTTTCTGACCAATTTAAAGGTTTACAACCAATTTTCCTGCATATTTTCTTTGCATTCTTTCCATTTAAGCGTCTTTTCTCTTTTTCTTTGCCAATTTTGGTCCATTTTTTTGCTTCTTTCTGACAATTTCTTATGAATTTTCCCAATTTTCTTGCCATATTGTCGCCTTAGGGCAATTTTTGATAATTTTTCACCATTTTTGCTCTGACTTTTAACTATTTTTCAACTTTCTTGCCAATTCTTGTTACTTTGAGTCCATTTTTTAATCTTTTTTCACTCTCTCTTTGCATCTTTTTCACAATTTTTGCTTCCTTTGGTCCATCACTTAAGTTTTCCCACAGTTTTCTTGCCCATTTTTGTTACTTTGTTACTTCTTTTTTACCAATTGCCACTATATTTTGTCACTTTTTTCACCAATTTTGCTCCACTTTGACTACTTTTTAAAGTTTTTTCCAAAATTTACTGCCAATTTTGTTGCTTTTTGTCCATTTAAATCACTTTTCACTCTTTCTTTGCCTCTTTAGGTTAAATTTTTGCTTATTTCTCACCAATTTAGAGGTTTATTCCCAATTTTCCTGCGTATTTTCTTTGCATTCTTTCCATTTTAACCTCTTTTCCCTTTTTCTTTGCCAATTTTGGTCCATTTTTTTGCTTTGTTCTGACAAATTCTCATGAATTTTCCCAATTTTCCTGCCATATTGTCGCCTTTTTCACCATTTTTGCTCTGACTTTTAACTATTTTTCAACTTTCTTGCCAATTCTTGTTACTTTATGCCCATTTTTAATCTTTTTTCACACTTTCTTTGCTTCTTTTTTCACAACTTTTGCTTCCTTTGGTCTATCACTTAAGTTTTCCCACAGTGTTCTTGCCCATTTTTGTTAATTTCTTACTTCTTTTTTACCAATTGCCACCATATTTTGTTACTATTTTCAAAATTTTTGCTCCACCTTGTCTACTTTTTAAAGTTTTCTCCCAAATTTAATGCCAATTTTGTTGCTTTTTGGCAGTTTTTGCCACCTTAGACTAATTTTAATTTATTTTTGTTGCCACTCTTTGCCATTTCCCTCATATTCTCCACTTGTATAGTTTCTCTGTCAAAGATAGTTTTTAACAGTTTGTCTCTTTGGTTAATCAACTCTGGTGTCGAACAGAAAACATCTGCTGCAAAAAAAGTTTTATCAAGTTTTCTGACACATTTTAGCTCAGAGAAATATCATACTGTCTGTCTCTATAAGATAAAATCAAGACCAAACTGTCAGAGCCTCACAAAGAGGGACTAAAAACTCTGATTTAAAAGTTTGAAAGTTTTTTAAAAAATCAGATTTTGTACTTTTAATGAGAGATTTCTCTACATTTGCATCTGTGAGTCCTCAAAGTTTGATTCTCCTGATTTTATTGTTGAAGACGAGCTGAAACTTGAGGAGCAGGGTTAGTTATGTCATCACAAACCTGCACAGCCGGTGGATGCATGTCGCCCCCTGCAGGTTAAAGAGAGAACTTCTTAATGTGTTTCATCAGATTTAATCATTATTTCCTCTGTTTCTGTCTGTAACTTGAGCACAAGTCTTTAACATGTTACTGCAGACTCCACGGTGCATTTACTACGTTTTTTACTCCCTGTTTCTCCAGAAAACTCTTTCAGCGTCACTTTATCTGGAGTCTAATCTGCACGTTACGCAAGAAAGCATCTTTACGAAAGAGCAGGACAACAGGAAACAACGAGCAGCTGTGCTGATTACAGATCGGCCTCAGCGTTTATGCCAAAACAAAACAAGGACAAATAATTACTGGATGCTGCTTTTTCCTCCTGATTTCCCATGCTGTCTTTAAATAAGATGCAGATTTGTTGGTCTAAATCATTCAGCTGGTTCTTTTCTCCGCTGCCAGAAGATCACAAAGAACAGAGAGGAAGAAAAAGATGCTCGCTCGCTTTTATTTCAGGATCTCACACGGGAACAATTCAGTGTTTATGATGCATGTGAGCGTACGCCAAGTTTGTGTGTCCACCTCAGCCTCACACATTTCTTCTGCGCTGGTTTTTCGCTCCGTCTCTCAGTTACCGGCGTAAATAACCATCTAAAGCTCGTTACGTTCAATCAAAGCACGCTCTGCTTTTCATGTCTTTGCAGGATTTTTCTTCGCCATTTTGAAGGCTTCCTGCACGGCGGGGCGTTTGAGGACACTTCGGTGTCCAACGTTTGACGCTGTGCAGCCAAAATCAACAGCGATGATGTCAGCAAATCAAACTCGGAGGACAAACAGAAGAGAAACTGTGATGTTTGCTTTGTTGCATTGAGAGGAGAGTGTTCGCTGTCCTTAAATGCACCGTCGCTTTAAATCCTCATGAGAGTCTGAGGTACCTGCTGGTATGTGGCCCCGCCCCCTGACACACCTGGACACCTGCCCAGTCAGAGATAAGGCTGATACGCTTCGTTGGTTCAGGATGGTGTCAGTGTCACAGATCTGAGATCAGATCGAGGTCGAAGGTTAAAGGAGGAAGGAAAGAAGAAACGAGGTTTACAGCTAAAACTGTTTTCTCTTTTTAGATCATAACGACAGAAACTTCCAGAACGACCCTGCTCAGTGAGTTTCTGAGCTCCTCTTGCATCTTTCCTCCAGTGCTGCACTGACATTTCTGAAAAAGATTTGTCAAAGTTTCTGCAGGAAAAGTGAATCCAACTGTATAAAAGAGGAAAGGGATATAAAAAGATATCCAAGGAACTGAGGATGCCAATAAGCAGAGTTCAAACTCTAATGAAGAAGTGGAAAATGAGGGATTCTGTTGAAACCAAACCACGGTCAGGTAGACCAACAAACATTTCAGCTACAACTGACAGGAAAATTGTTCTGGATGCAAAGAAAAACCCACAAATAACTTTGACTCTCTGAAAGAATGTGGTCTGGCTGTTTCAAGATGTGTTACTCAACCAAAGAGACAAACTGTTAAAAACTACCTTTACAAAAGNCATTTGGAGAGGAGTCAACAAGGCCTATGATGAAAGGTCCACCATTCCTACTGTGAAACACGGAGGTGGATCACTGATGTTTTGGGGATGTGTGAGCTACAAAGGCTCAGGAAACTTGGTCCAAACTGATGAATGAAGGATGAATGCAGCATGTTATCAGAAAATACTGGAGGAAAATTTACACTCATCAGCCCAGAAGCTGCACATGAGACGTACTTGGACGTTCACACATGACAATGATCCAAAACACAAGGACAAGTGGACCTGCCATTGGCTACAGTAGGATAAAGTGAAGGTTCTGGAGTGGCCATCTCAGTCTCACAAGGCCAAGTCAAAGTTTTGAGATAAAAGTTGAATTTTTGCAAAAAGTCAAAGTTTTGGGGTTTTCAAGTCAAAACTTACAAAAAAAAAAATACAAATTCTGAGATAAAGGACAAAAATTGAGAAGGAAGACAGTTTTAAGATAAAGTCAGAATTTTGAGATAAAGAGTCAATATGTTAGAGGAGAAGTTACATTTTTGAGATAATAAATTGAAAATTCTTGGCTGAAATGAAGAAATTTGGGAGAAAAAGTCAAAATTTGGAGTTAAGTTAAAAAATGAGATTAATAGCCAAAGTTTCAACACAAAAATCTAAATTTTGAAATGAATAAAGGAAAAATCAAAACATTGAAATTTGGGATAATTAAGTAAAAATCTGAACTACAAAGTTGAAACATGAGATTATAAGTTCAAAATTCTGAGATAAAGCCAACATTTTTCAAAAAAGTCAAACCTAAAGAAAAGAAGTCCAATATTTTAGATTAATGTAAAAAAAAAATTGAGAAAAAAAAACATCATTCTGATTTGAAATTTTTGAGGGTAAGAGTCAATATTTTAGAGAAAAAGCCATATTTTTAAAATTATTAAGTGAGAAATGTTTGAGGAAAAGTTGAAATTTGGGGCCTGCCATTGGCGACGGCAGAATAAAGTGAAGGTTCTGGAGTGGCCATCTCAGTCTCCTGACCTCAATATGGAAACTTTTGATCAGGGTGATTCTGGAAGTTTCTGTCATTTTGATTTAAAAAGGGTAAAGTATTTCTGTCTTTGATTCATCCTTCTTTCCCTCTCTCCTCTTTTCTCTCGGGGACTAAACTCTGCTGAGTGAGACATGATAACGAGTTAACGACCCGGCAGATTAACGGCCTCGTTAACTCCCGGTTTTCCAGCAGTTATCTGGTGTTTTCCTCCCGTGGGAGTGTGTGTTCACCCGTACAGAGGCTGTGGTTGAACTGGTCCCAGTGTGACGGTGAGTGGGAGTCCAGACGGGTGGAGCAGAAAGTGTCCGACAGCTGCAGACGCTCACTCTGTGGAAACCGGGGATGAATCTGGAGGAAAAAAAGCTTCGTAACGCCATGAATCACTGAGACACTTTGGCCTCAAGATGCATCATGGGATCAGACGATTTCTGCAGAGTCACAACAAACATGAGGATATTTAAAAACAAAAATATGCTGAGAGGAGCTTTAGAGCATCAGAGAGAGATTTACACCTCTGTGTCCAATCAAATCCCAGAATTTGACTTTTAATCTCAAAATCTTGACGATTAAATCTCAAAATTTTGTTTTTGTTTCTCATATTTTTGACTTTTAATCTCAAAACTTTGCTTTTTATTGCAAAATCTTGACTAATATATCATAAATAGTTTTTTTTTCCTTCATAACTTTGACCATAAATCTCAAAATTTAGCTATTTATTGGAAAACTTGGCCTTTCATTTGAATTCTTTTTTTTTTTGCCTCATTATTAATTTATAATTTTTTTCTCAAAATCTTCACCATTGATCTCAAATTTTGCTTTTTATTTTGAAATCTTGACTGTTTGTCTAAAAATCTTACTTTTCAATTTCAAATTTTGACTTTTTTTCCTCATAATTTTGACCATAAATCTCAAAATATTGCTTTTCATTGGAAAATTTGACTCTTCAAATTCATTTCAATTTTTTTCCCCTCATTATTTTTCTTTTTTTCAATCCCAAAATTTAATTTCTATGTTCTTTTCTCAAAATCTTGACTGTTTAATTTAAAATTTGATTTTTTTCTTCATAATTTTGATAAGTGATCTCAAAATTTTGCTCCTTATTGTGAAATCTTGACTGTCTAAAAAAATCTTGACTTCTCAATTTCAAATTTTGACTTTTTTCCTCATAATTTTGACTTTTGACTGCAAAATTTTGTTTTTTACTGCAAATTTTGACCTTTCAATTTCAATTCAGGATTTTTTTTCGCTCATTATTTTTCTTTTTTAATTCCAAAATGTTATTTATTTATTTATGTTTTGTTAAAATCTAAACTTTTCAATTTCAAATTTTGACTTTTTTCCTCATAATTTTGACTTTTGACTGCAAAATTTTGTTTTTTACTGCAAATTTTGACCTTTCAATTTCAATTCGGGATTTTTTTTCGCTCATTATTTTTCTTTTTTAATTCCAAAATGTTATTTATTTATTTATGTTTTGTTAAAATCTAAACTTTTTAATTTCAAATTTTGACTTTTTTCCTCATAATTTTGACTTTTGACCGCACAATTTTGTTTTTTACTGCTAATTTTGACCTTTCAATTCCAATTCAGGATTTTTTTTCGCTCATTATTTTTCTTTTTTAATTCCAAAATGTTATTTATTTATTTATGTTTTGTTAAAATCTAAACTTTTCAATTTCAAATTTTGACTTTTTTCCTCATAATCTTGACTAATGATCTCAAAGTTTTACTTTTTGTTGAACATTTTGACCTTTCAATTTCATTTCTTACTTCATTACTTTTCCTTTTAATCCCAAAATCTTGTCTTTCCATCTCAAATTTTTGAGAACAGTCATGCTGTAAATGTCAGATCATAAAGGCATTCTGGGTAGAATTCGAAAGCTGTTGTTTTACTAAACAGCTGGGAGGGGCTGAGGTGATTTACAAGTCACGAATGATTTATTTGGAGATAGAATTTCAAGTGGATGATGATGCCAACTTCAGTAATCTTTACCAGAAACACAAACGTGTAAAATCACATTTTGCAGCATGAGTCAGCTCCAGAAACTCAAATCTAGATTTTTTCAGTTTTCTTTAAATGCTATGTTTCTATTTTAGATGCATTTATGATGCTTTTGCAAAGAGCTGTAGCTGGATTTCTTGCACAGTGGAGGATTTATCTTGATTTCATTTGTTTTCTGCAGCTTCGCCTTGAAGACGTGACCCTGACGACGTGCAGGAAAATCAAAGGAAAAGATCATTTTAAAGCAGAATGTGAGTTACACTGAGTGTTTCTGACAGAAAAACAGGTCTGGTTTGTTTAACTAACTCCTTTAACTGTGATGCTGATGGATCATGGGGGGGTCAGGTTCTGTTAGACGGGGGTCAGCAGGGTCCGAAGGGTCCGATGTGTTACCATCATTGATTAATTGACTGATCTGAAAGTTCAGAGGAGAAAAAAACAGCACAGGCTGAGTTTATCAGTTCAGCCAAAGTCCTCCATGCATGTGTGTGTGTGTGTGTGTGTGTGTGTGTGTGTGTGTGTGTGTGTGTGTGTGTTTCAGCATGTTTCATCACTTTTCTTATGCAATCACAGTGCAAGCTGTCAGGACTGAATGTAGAGAAACATCTCCACCTGCTGGAGGGAAACAGAACTGCAGCAACATGAGCTCAGACAGAAAAAAACAAACACACAACTTAAATAACATCAAGGATTTATATAACTCCTGAAAAACTTAATTCTGTTTCAAGTTATATTCCTGGTACGTATGCAAAGTGTTAAGTTTATAAATGAACTTAATAAAGAACACAAAGATCCTAGAATAAATAAAGTCGTCTATTAAAGTCGTTCTCAACCTTTTTGGGCTGTGACCTCATTTTAACATCATAAAATTAACGGGGACCCCAGAGACTTTTTTCCCCAATAATTTGTTTTTTTCCTATTTCTTTTATACAGTGCTGCAAATACAGAGTAGCAGAGAAGTATTAAAACACAAAATGACGACTGTGTTTTCCTCAATCAGGATATTTATCCCCAAGGGACAATTAAAGGCACATAAAAATACAAAATCCAGGGAAATAAAAATAGAAAACAAATTGCTTGTGTGCTAAAATGCTTCATAATAAAATTCAGAAAATATCAATAACTTAATAATAAGATGCTACAAATACTAAAACTCTGAATCCAGGAAAATGCAAAATAGAAAACAGATTGCTTTGATCTGCAAAATCCCCAAATACTAAACTATTCAATAACAAAAAACTCAAAATACTTAAGTATTTAAAAATTAAGTACTAAAATAATTCAAAATATTAACTTTTTATCTCAAAATTTAGACACTTAGATCAAAATTTCAGCTTGTTGTCTTAATTTTTTGATTTTTTTAATCTAAAATTTTGACTTTATCGCAAAGTTTTCGCTCTTCAGTCAAATTTTGTCCTTTATTTCATGGGTCACACTTTTTAACTCAAAAATTTGAATTAAAAAATGATAATAATAATTAAATTTCAACACTTTATATCAAAATTACGACCTGTTTTCTTAAAAATTTTGATTTTTTTCTTATTTCAAAATATCAACTTTGACATTTTTAGTCAAATATGCTTTTATTGAGAAAAATAATATTGCATACATTTTAAATATACATTCATGTCTCC
This sequence comes from Thalassoma bifasciatum, assembly GCA_008086565.1. NCBI lineage: Eukaryota > Metazoa > Chordata > Actinopteri > Labriformes > Labridae > Thalassoma > Thalassoma bifasciatum. The sequence continues at coordinate 12,848 of RPOG01003649.1, read as the reverse complement.
TTTTACAATTTTCTGTTATGGATTCCATTTTTATATTTACCATTATATTTGAACATTTTAACAAAGTTTTTAGAATCAATTGAAGAACAAAGATAATTGAACATGAACAGAAGGAAAGGGAGACGCAGAGTTTAAAAAAAAAAAAAAAAAAAAAAAAAAAAAAAAAAAAAAAAAAAAAAAAAAAAAAAAAAAAAAAAAAAAAAAAAAAAAAAAAAAAAAAAAAAAAAAAAAAAAAAAAAAAAAAAAAAAGGGGGGGGTATAAATAAATAATTTAGAGAGAGGAAAATAATAAATAAATAAAAATAAATAGATAAGTAATAATAGTTAAATAATTAAAAAAATATATAACAGTATTATTATTATTATTATTATCATTATTATATAATAATAATAATAATAATAATAATAATAATAATAATAATTCAACTTTGACATTTTTAATCCTAAAATTTGACTTTTCCCCAAAAAAATTTGGGAAAACTTTGAAAATTTTGATTTTTTTTGTTTAAATATATACGCATCTTTATTTGATAAAAATTGTCCAATATATATCTGCAAAAAGAAAATATCATCAAAGCCATTTTGTCAATTTTATATCTTTAAAACTGTTAGATATTTGGTACTTTACATTAGTTATGAGTTATTATGGCAAATGTTCCTTCAAACAGTAAAGGAGTGTTTTAAATAAATGTTTGGGTTATGATGCTTCTGTGTCCTTATTTAATATCTCTGAATTTGTTCTGTAAATATTAAGTAATATAGTTTTTAAATCTAACAGAAACAATAAGAATACAGCAGGATAATCTTGTTTATTTCTCCTAAATAGCTGGAGGAGAGTGACGTCACTGAGTGGGCGGTCCTTCCCCCTCGTCCTTGTTTTCCTTGTATCATGAGCTTGTTTCTCGTGCTCTGATTGGTCGGCCCCAGCCTGTTTCTCGTGCTCTGATTGGTGGATCCTCTCTCCGTTCCCTCACCAACATGGCGCCGACCCTGGTGGAGCATGTTGTCGCGGACGCTGGAGCTTTTTTAAAGAGAGCAGCTCTTCAGGTCAGATTTTAGTCTTTTTTACAGGATTATAAAGGATTCTGTTAATTTTTCCTTACAGACTGTCTGTCTTTGGAGCTTTGTTGTGTCTGTAAAAGAGAAAAATGAGGTGAAACTGTTGAGGCCTCGCTGCGCAGACAGAAGAGAGGATGAAGAAAAAGATTAAAAACATTAAATATCTGTTTTAACCAGGGTTATAGATCAAAATACTCAATATTATCCAAGCTTACACCAGTTTTAGGTGTAAATAATTTACTTCAAGGTTTATAACAGTCTTACCGCTGTAAAATAAATTAAATAATGAAAAATACACTCAAGTAATTTTTATTAATGACGTCATTTTTCAGTTTTCAAATCACACATTTTGTAATTTTAATTTTTTTTTTTTTTAGATCAGATATTTTTTTTGTCTTATGTAAACAAAACAATAATGATAATAATTCCAGCCTAAGTATGGAAGCCCATTTCTGCCAGTTAAAAAAACTCAATATGAAAAACCTGCTTTGCTGAGATTTTTTTTTTTTTTTTTTTTTTTTGCAGAGATAAGAGATATCAAGAGATTAAAAGTGAAAATTTGGAGATAAAAATTGGAAATTTTTTAGTTAAAAGGTAAAAATATTGAGATTAAAACGTGGAAATGTGTTAAAAAGTTGGAATCAAGAGATAAAAAGTCTAAATTTTGAGATAAAAAGGTGAAACTTAGGAATAAGAAATGGAAATATTAGTTAAAAAAAATTGTAATTAAGAGATAAGTGAAAATTCGGAGATGAAAATTGGATTTTTTTTTAGTTAAAAGGTAATCATTTTGAGATAAAAAGTGAAAATGTGTTAGGAATTATTTTGCACGTATTACATTTTGAAATAAAAAAAAACTAAATTTGGTTTTAATAAAGTTGAAATTTTGTGACAAAAGTAAAAAAAAAAAAAAACTAGGTTAAAAGCCAAAATTTGAGTCAAAGTCTGATTTTTTTATATTAATATCCTAAATTTTGAGATGAGAAGTTGAAATTTAAAGGTGAAAAGTCAAAATTTTGAGATTGAAATCTGAAATTTAAAGATGGATAGTTTAAATTTTGAAAAAAAACCAGGGCGAGCATATGAGTTTAAAAGTCTTTTTTTTTTTAATAAGTCCAAAATTTTAGCTGAAGTCGAAATTTTGAGATAAAAAGTAAAAATTCTGAGTGAATCAAGTCTAAGTTTTTAGTAAAAATGTCTTAATTTTTAATTTGAAAAAAATAGAAATTGAGTTGAAAAGACCAAGTTTCAAGACACAAAAATTAAAAACAAGAGATTTAACAAATAGAAAGGAGAAAAAGTAACAACAAACCTTGATGAGTATGTTGTTGAAAATGAATTATTTATTGACTCTTTCTCCTCCCAGCAGAGTCAAGTGCTAAATTTCATCCCTGATCCTGAGTTTGTTTGTTTGTTTTTAACATGTTTGTGTTGATTTTTGCTCCAGGAGATTGGAAAAAACATCTACACGCTGAAGGATGTGGTGGAGGAGATCAGAGACAAAGCCACGAGGAAGAGTTTGTCTTTTCTGCCGTACCAGCTCAACTTTAAAGAGCCGCATCCTGAACACGTCAGACTGGGTAAGAAAACAACAACAGGGTCAATGACAAAAAGAGGGTCTAAAAACGTATTTTTAAAAAGTTCTTTGAAAATGGATAAAAACATATTTCTGAGAGAAGAATTATGTTTTCTAACAGATTTCAGTCGTTGACCAACATTTCAAAGTTTTTAGGTTCATTATTTTTTAGTATTTTTAATTTGAGCACCCAAAAATGTCAGGTGGCGCAACCAAATATCTGAAAATATATTTATATGTTCCTGTTATTTTTTCTGTGTGAAATTATTGGCAAGTATCTCTCAAGTGTCTGTAGTGACTCATACATTTTCATTTTGTGTGTTTCATTTCTTTTATTTGTGAATAAGATAAATAATTTGATGTTAAAATAACATTTCACATTATTACATTGGTTGTACCACCTGACATGGAAATTGTTCCAGTCACCAATGAAGTGAAAAAACCTTTTTTATCAGTATTTCAGAGAAATCTACAAACTTTTCCACTTGGTCACAAATGTCATTTGGGCTCCTCTGGCTGATGCAGTTTCCTGTTTCCTGTTTTATTCTCTTCACTTTAAAATAAAAGTCTAATGTTACGGTTGCACCACCCTGACATTTGACAAGGTGAAAATTACGGGACAAAAGTTTTTGACATTTCTGAACAGCTTCAAAATTCTTTTTATTTGCAAAGAATGTTTTATTTAAAAAGGTTGAAGCATAAAATAATGCCACTGTATTTTTAATTTCCATTTACAATAACTGACATTCAATTTTTAGAGTTTAATATGACACCTATGAACAGTCCTGCCAACGTGGTGGACTGTAAAACCCCCAAACTCCTTGGTTTTGTGTTTTTTTGTACAATATATTTAATAGTTTAAAGATGTGTTCAAATAACACAGGTTTCATAGAATAAAGAAATAAATGTGATGAAATACTCAATTCATGATGGAAGGAAATATTACACTCAGACACAAAAAAAGGGGACGTCACGTCATTGACCCAACAAACAAACAAACAAACACAGAGAGTGGGATTAAACAGCATGACACACAATTATAGATCTGCAGGAAGTTATTTAGATATTTGTTTTTCTCTGAGTTTGTCATGTTTGAAGCTCAGTTCATCAGTGTTGATGTTTGTTATGTGATAGTTTTAGTTTCATGTTTAGAAAAAGGCTGATGTTTTATTGTTGTTGTGTCTTTTCTCAGTGACCGAGTTCTCCAAGAAAACCGGAGATTACCCGAGTCTTTCAGCCACCGACATCAAAGTTTTGGCTCTGACTTATCAGCTGGAGGTGGAAAACGTCGGGTCACAACACCTGAAGAAAGAACCAGAGGTCAAGGTACCTGAGAGGATTTTATTCTTTACTCCAGCAGATGTTTGATGATGCTTATTATGGGAATTTTCAACTGTTTTCTTTAAATGATGCAATAAAAATTCTGCGACTGGAAAAGATTAGAACAACAGGCAGCTCAGTTTCTGTCCTGTTAAAGTTTTGTTCATTATAAAGAGCAGGAAACATTTTTGAGTTACACGGAACTAAACACTGCAGGATTGACTTAGTCGTGAGTTTCTGTTTGGTCATTTAGAAACATAAATGTTCGATAATATTCGACTTATTCTTAAAAAGACCTAAAACAGGAACTTGGTCATTGTTTACAGTCAGTGTTGTATCATCAGGGGTCCGTTTCACAAAGCAGGTTTAGTGAAAACTCTGAGTCTATTAACCCTGAAATGAGGGAAACTCTGAATTTTCACAAATGGAGGTAACTCAAACAGAGAAAGAGGGGAAACTCTAACCTGTTTCTCAGAGAGAGGTAACTTCAGCTCTGGGTCAGTTACCGTAGTAACAGACGCTGTGAAACTAACCAGGTTTTTGTGAATGAACCTGGAGTTTCTCTCTGTCTCCGCCCTCTTTCAACCACACACCATGTTTGATTTCCTCATTCTTTCAGTCAGCGGCGAGTTTTGGCGTAACACGGCTCTGCTGTCTGTTATTTAAGAAACATACAAGTCCACTTTTGTCACAAACGTAGCATGAACTTTTGACAATGAACTCGTTGATGAAGGTGCAGCATTATTAATATTAATATTTTTAATATTTTTCAGGAGATTATCATCAGAGCGCGCATGGATGTTCTGACATTTCCAGACAATTCTCTTTTTAAACGTTTCACATCACAGTCCATCATTTACAGACACAATAATCCGTCTTTACATTTGCAACATTACCAGCCGTAGTCTCTCACATCCCAGCAGATGTTGTGTTTGTGCTCAGATTTTTTGTAAATGGAAGTTTTTTTTTTTTTTTTAATAATAATATCGGAGATGCAAGGCAACTGTCTGCAGGTTGAGAAGACATTTATGTGTGTAAACATCATTATGATGGAGATAAAACAACTGCACAGTCAAACAGCCACGTAATATTTATTTTACAATGTAAAACGTGATCAAAATGAGGTAAAACCGTGAGATTATGTGGAGGTCTCACCTGTTTGAACAATGTTCTTATATTTCATCTTAAGTTTCTGCAAAATCCCCAAATACTAAAATATTCAATAACAAAAAACTCAAAATACTTAAGTATTTAAAATTAAGTACTAAAATAATTCAAAATATTAACTTTTTATCTCATAATTTAGACACTTATGTCAAAATTTCAGCTTGTCTTAATTTTTTGATTTTTTTAATCTAAAATTTTGACTTTTTATCACAAAGTTAGTCAAATTTTGTCTTTTATTTCATGGGTCACACTTTTGAACTCAAAATTTTGAATTAAAAAATGATAATAATAATTAAATTTCAACACTTTATATCAAAATTAGGACCTGTTTTCTTAAAAATTTTGTTTTTTTTAAATTTCAAAATATCAACTTTGACATTTTTAGTCAAATATGTTTTTATTGAGAAAAATAATATTGCATACATTTTAAATATACAGTCATGTCTCCTTTTACAATTTTCTGTTATGGATTCCATTTTTATATTTACCATTATATTTAAACATTCAACTCCGTGAGATTATGTGGAGGTCTCACCTGTTTGAACAATGTTCTTATATTTCATCTTAAGTTTCAGCTGAGTGCGCTTCTCCCCCGCAGGATTGCACCTAAATAAAATAAATGAATGATCTACATTCAGCAGTTTTCCCTGTAATATTACTGTGATTGTTGGACTACATTTAAACTTACGTATTGACCAGAGCAGCGATGTTCTCTCACACCGTCTCCCTCTCTTTTACAGCTGCTGTGCTGTTGCACTTTTTTCCTAAAATCATGTTAAAATTCTCTGTATGAGCGCATTAAGATTTCCAGTTCTCGCGGGGTTAAAAAAACGCCGCCCTCCTCTTCCCCGTTGCCATGGTGACTCGTTGAATCGGGGCTCCACTAATGCTGTCTTTTTACAGCGGTGGTGCTTAACTCCAGGTGAAACTACTCCGAGTTGATCAAACAAACTCAAATCAGCTGGAACAGAAAACTCAGAGTTTTCTATCTCAGAGGAGATCAACTCAGAGTTCAGGGTTTAACTCAGAGTTTGTTAAACCTGCTTTGTGAAACGGACCCCTGCTTATCTGATGTTTTCAGCAGATTGTGACTGTTAAATGTTTGGATGTGAAAACTTTGTTTCAGCTGAATATTCAGAGCACACGGCGTCACCCTGAGACTCCTGTCAACGTCGCTGGATTTCACTTCCCCTCAAAGGTAAAACTCCCTCAGAGGTTTAGTTTTGAGTTTATTCCTCCTAAAAAGATAAGAGCAGGACCGTTAAACTTAAAAACGTGTTTCATCTTTTATTTTCAGAAACCTGTCGACAGTTCAAGTGTCAAACAGACAACAACAGAAACAGAGACGTTAAAATCAGAAAAATCAGGCGACAGCGACGAGTTTAACAGCTTCAACTTCTGGAAACAACCGCTGCTGTCGTTCAACACAGAGCTGCTGGAGTTACTGGTCAGTTTACTCACTGATTCTGAGATAAAGAAAGATAATAATTATAATAATAATACAGTTTATTTAAGGGCGCCTTTCATGGCACTCAAGGTCGCCTTACAAGTATAAAAGGGCATTAAAACTAAAACAGATATAAAACAAGTAATACAATACAATACGGTTCAATATATAACAATAAATTAAAATACAAAACAGTGCAATAAAGAAAGACGAAACTTTGAAATAAAAAGACAAAATGTACAGGTGAAAAGTTGAAATATTAGATAGTGCAGTTTAAATTTTGAGAACAAAGAGTTGATGTTGAGAAACAAGTAAATCTTTGAGCCGAAAAAAAACAAAATTTATAGGTTAAAAAGTCAAAACATTACACAATTAAGGTTAAATTTTGAGAACAAAAAGCTGAATTTTTAGAATAAAACTTGAAATTTTGAAAAAACAGCACAAATTTTGAGACAAAAAGTCAAAAATATGAGTTAAAGTGACATTGAGTAAATAAAGCTGAAACTTTAGGATTAATAGCCACAATTTCTAGATAGAAAGTCAAGATTTTGAGTTCAAATGTCAAATTTATAGGTAAAAAGTCAAAATATAAGTAAATAAATGTAAAATTTTGAGAACAAAAAGTCGAATTTTGAGACAAAAGTTGAAATTTTAAGTAGAAAAAGTGAAATCTGGATTTATTAAAGTCAAAATTTTAGTTTTCTCAAGTTGAAATTCCAGATAAAAATTCAAAATTTGAGATAAAAAGTCAAAATAATGAGTCAAAACTTGAAACTATGAGTTTAAAAGTCAAAATGTATAAGTGAAAAGTTGAAATATTAGATAATGCGGTTAAAATTGTAAGAACAAAGAGTTTACATTTTGAGGAAAACAAGTTGATGTTTAGAAAAAAGTAAATCTTTGAGCTAAAAAAAAATTAAAATTTATAGGTTGAAAAGTCTAAACATTACACAATTAAGGTTGAATTTTGAGAACAAAAAACTGAATTTTAAGAAAAAACTTGAAATTTTGAAAAAAAAAAAGGTCAAATTTTGAGATAAAAAATTACAAATTAGAGTTAAAGTGACATTTTGAGTTGATAAAGCTGAAATTTGGAAACACAAAGTAGAAAATTTGAGATGAAAAGTCAAGATTTTTAGTTAAAATGTCAAAATTTAAGGTAAAAAGTCAAAACATTACACAATTAAGTTTAAATTTTGAGAACAGAAAGCCAAATATCAAGTCAAAGTTGAAATTAAAAAAAAAAAAAAAAAAAAAAAAAAAAAAAAAAAAAAAAAAAAAAAAAAAAAAAAAAAAAAAAAAAAAAAAAAAAAAGCTCAGATTTTCAGATAAAGTTAAAAATATGAGTTAAAGTGACATTTTGAATTAATAAAGCTGAAATTTTGAGTTAAATAGCCACAATTTCTAAATAAAAAGTCAAGATTTTGAGTTAAAATGTCAAATTTATAGGTAAAAAGTCAAAATATAAGTACATAAATGTAAAATTATGAGACAAAAGTTGAAATTTTAAGTAGAAAAGTTGAAAACTGGATTTATTAAAGTCAAAAATTTTAGTTTTCTCAAGTTGAAATGTGAGATAAACCGTCAAAATGTTGAGTTTAAAATTCAAGATTTTTTTTTCAGACTTGAGCAGCAAAGAATTTTTTCAAAGTTTTTTTCAGTTGCCTGAACTCATCTATGAGTAAACTACAATAAAAAAACTTAAGTTCAAAGTGAAGTCCACTGATGTTGTTTTACAGTGTTTAACGTCTTTAAGTGATGATGATGATGATGTTGATTTTTTTCGTCCTGCCTCGTGTAAAGATGTCGCTCTTTGATTTGTTCGTGTCGTTCAGGATCCTGTGGATGAGCTGAACTCAGAGAACAAACACAAACCGACGGAAACACAAACAGAGAAACAGACGGAAACAAAGACGGAAACAAAGACGGAAACAAAAACGTCTGCGGACGAGTTCAACAGCTTCACCTTCTGGAGGCAGCCGCCGCCGAGCGTGGACGAGAGTCTGCTGCTGGAAATACTGGTCAGTGCACAAACCCAGCAGGAAGAAAAATAGAAAATAATAAAAGAGTCGTGTTTGAATAAAGGGTTTATCGAGCGTTTGTTTGTGTCACAGAGCGAAGACGACGTCTCAAAGTCGGACAGCGCGTTGGACACGTCAAACAACCAATCAGACGACGAGGACAAAGAGAACGAACCTGCAGAGGAAGAAGAAGAAGAAGAAGAAGAGGAGGATGAAGATGATGGAGGAGGTTGGATCACTCCCAGTAACATCCAACAGGTGAAGATCGACTCTGGTGATTGGACGACTCCTGCTGACGTCAGAGTCGGGTGTTTGACCACAGACTTCGCCATGCAGGTGAGAAAAACACGTTTCTGACCAGAAATCAGCAGAATTTAGAAATATTTTATTAATCCCAGAGTTACCACCGCTCTAAACCTGATTCAGCAGTAAAAGAATAAATGAGACTGAGCTAAAATAAGCAGGAATATAAACAAAAGATAGAAAATGAGCTGTAGGTACCAAAAGCTCTAAGTACCAAATATAAAACAGTTTTTATATGAAATAGATCAGGGGTGTTAAAGAGTTGGAATTAAGAGATAAAAAGTGGAAATTTGGAGATAAAAAAGTGAAACTTCGGAATAAAAAATGGAAATATTGGTTAAAAAAGTTGTAATTCAGAGATTAAAAGTGAAAATTTGGAGATAAAGATTGGAAATTTTTTAGTTAAAAGGTAAAAAGGTTGAGATTAAAAAGTGGAAAAGTGTTAAAAAGTTGGAATCAAGAGATAAAAAGTGATTATTTGGAGATAAAAATGGGATTTTTTTAAAGGTAAAAATGTTGAGATTAAACAGTGGAAATGAGTTAAAAAGTTGGAATCAAGAAATAAAAAGTCTAAATTTTGGGATAAAAAATGGAAATTTTGAGATAAAAAGGTGAAACTTAGGAATAAAAAATGGAAATATTGGTTAAAAAAGTTGTAATTAAGGGATTAAAAGTGAAAATTGTGGAATAAAAATTTGAAATTTTTTGTTAAAATATGAAAATTTTGAGATAATAAGTGAAAATGTGTTAGGAATTTTGAATCAAGAGATAAAAAGTCTAGATTCCGAGTTAAAAAGTTGTAATTAAGAGATAAAAAGTGAAAATTTGGAGATAAAAATTGGAAATTTTTTAGTTAAAAGGTAAAAATTTTGAGATTAAAAAGTGGAAATGTGTTAAAAAGTTGGATTCAAGAGAGAAAAAGTCAAAATTTTGAGATAAATAGTGGAAATTTTGAGTTAAAAAGTTGTTGTTAAGAGATAAAAAGTGAAAATTTTGAGATATGAAGTGGATTTTTTTTTTAAGTTAAAAGATGAAAAGTTATGAGATTAAAAAGTGGAAATGTGTTAAAGAATTGGACTCAAGAGATGAAAAGTTAAAATTTTGAGATAAAAAGTGAAAAATCTGATTTAAAAAGTTGGAATTGTGAGATGAGTTGAAATTTAAAAATAAAAAATGGAAATCTCAAGTTTAAAAGTTGGAATTAAGAGATTTAAAGTCAAAGTTTCATGATAAAAAGTGGAAATATATATATATATATGTATAAGTTAGAATGAAGAGAAATCAAAACTTTAAGGTAAATTGTGGAAGCTCTGCATTAAAAAGTTGAATTTTTGAGATAAGTCAAAAGTTTGAGATTAAAGTTGGAAATTTGGAGTTAAAAAGTTGAAATGTTGAGTTTAGAGTCAGTTTCTGACTTTGAAATATTGTAATTAATAACTTCACCTCACTGCTTTGTTTTTATTTAATATTTCTCAGTTTAGATTTCAGTTTGTGTTTTTTGTTTTGGTGCAGTTTGTTCATCATAAGCTTCTATAAAAAAACAGTTTCTCCTCATATTTGACTTCACATTTCTCATAATTATGATTTTTAACTCAGATTTAATCTGACGTGATTGGACGAGGAGCAGGAAATCTCAGTAACAGTTTCTTCTTGTTATTTTTCTCTGCACTTTTCACCTCTAAACGTGTGATTTTGTGTTTTTTTTGACCTGGTTCTCCTGCAGAACGTCCTGATCCAGATGGGTCTGCACGTTCTGTCTGTGGGCGGGATGTTGATCAAACAGGCCAGAAACTACATCCTCAGGTGCCACGCCTGCTTCAAGTGAGTCCAGCCAGGTTTTTTTTTACAAAACATAAAAACCAAAACTCTGCAGACTCTTTTACAGCAGCACGTTTGGTGATTTATGTTTTTCTTCAAGTTTGGTTTAAAATCTATTGATCAGCTTCATAGTTTCTGAGCTGTAACTTTTTCTAAGGAACAAACAGAAGAATCTAAAGCTGCAGAAAATGTTTTATCGTTTTCAAACTGAGGCTGTTTCTGATTCCAGGACGACGAGCAACATGAACAAAACGTTCTGTTCTCACTGCGGAAACCAAACTCTGAAGAAGGTGGCGGTGACCATCAACGAGGACGGCAGCAAACAGATGCATTTCTCCAAAAACCCCAAAGTGCTGAACTCACGAGGACTCAGGGTGAGAGACGCTCACTTTCACTCATCCTCTTTGTTTTATTCTGTGGGACTTTGTGCAGAACTGGGCGTTAAAAAAAAAAGGAGACTCTATGAGGGGGAGATTGATGCCACAGAAACAGAGTTAGAGAGAAATAAAGCTGTGTTGATTTACAGCTGGAAAAAAGGTGTTAGAGAGTCAGAAAAACCATGTGTCACCGCACCCTGAAAGTTGAGATTAGACTTAGAAAATGGTCAGTTTGTTGCACAAAAAATGGCCTAAAAGTGGCAAAAAAGAGTGAAAAGTGTCAAAAAATGGGCAAAATTAGTCCAAGAAATTGGGAGGAAATTTTAGAAAATGCAAAAAGTAGCAAAATGGTGGGAAAAGTGTTAAAAATGGCCAAAGTGAACACAAATGACCAGGAAGTTGGGATCCAACTTAGAAAATAGTCTGTTTGTTGCCAATAATGGTCAAAAAGTGGCAAAAATTGAGTGAAAAGTGACAAAAAATGGGCAAAAACAACAAAAACTTTCAAGATAATTAGAAGTGAACTGGGGAAAAAAGTGAGAAAGCATCAAAAAATGGTCCAAAAGTGACTTAAATGGACAAAAATCAAGATAAAACCTGGAAACTAGAGAGAGGGTTTAGTATAAATATTGTCCAAAAGTGACATAAATGGGCAAAAACAACAAAAATGGAAATAAAACCTGGAAACTAGAGAGAGGGTTTAGTATAAATATTGTCCAAAAGTGACATAAATGGGCAAAAACAACAAAAATTTGCAAGAAAATTTTGGAAGAAACTTCCGAAAATTGAAAAAAGTAGCAAAAATGGTGAAAAAAGTGACGGAAAAACAGTTAAAAGTGGCTAAAAGTGGCCAAAACCGGCAAAAATGACTAAAAGTTGGGATTAAACTTGTATAATTGTCCAGTTGTTGCAAAAAAAAGTGGTTGAAAAAAGTGATAAGTGACAAAAATGGGCAAAAACAACAAAAACTTTCAAGAAAATTAGAAGTGAACTGGGGAAAAAAGTGAGAAGGTATCAGAAATGGTCCAAAAGTGACTAAAATGGACAAAAAACAACAAATATTAGCATGACATTTTTGCTGGAAACTTTAAAAAAAGCAGCAAAAATGGTGTGAAAGAAGAGATGAAAAGTAATGAAAAGTGGTGAAAATGGCTAAAAAGCAACAAACATGACAAGAAAGTTGGGATTCAACTTAGAAAATAATCAGTTTGTTTTAAAAAAAAAAATGGTCAAAAAGTGGCAAAGAATAGAGTGAAAAGCAACTAAAAAATGGCCAAAAAGCAACAAGAATTAGCAAAAAAATTCTGGAGGAAACGTTAAGAAAATCAGAAAGTAGCAAAAATGGTGAAAAAAGTGAAGAAAAATGGTGAAAAGTGGTAAAAATGGCAAGAAAGTTGGGATTAAACTTGGAAGATAGTCAGTTTGTAGCAGAAAAAATGGCCAAAAAAGAGAATGAAAAGTGACTTTAATGGAAAAAAAAAAAATAGCAAAAAAAAAAAATTGGGGCAAACTTTAAAAAAAATTCATAAAGTAGTTTAAAGTTGTAAGATTGGCAAGAAAGTTGGGATTAAACTTGGAAAATAGTCAGTTTGTTTAAAAAAATGGTCTAAAAAAGTGGGCGGAAGAAATAAATTAAACTTTTTTGACACTGAAGAATACGGAAGAGGATTAGGGCCACTAAGAAAAAAAAAATTCCCCAAAAAAAAAAAAGTCAGAATTCTGACTTTTTTCTCAGAATTCTGACTTTTTTTTTTTTTTTT
>RPOG01003648.1:0-58958 GCA_008086565.1 Thalassoma bifasciatum | reverse complement strand
CACACACACACACAACAACCTAAGAGATCCCTCTAATCCTCTTTACCTCAGAGATAGGCCAATCACACACTGCTCCACGCAGTAAGCTGTGTTCTTTACACACACTGCATGACGTCCTGCTGTAACTTTCTGCTATGTTAGACAGTGAAGTCTGGAAATCAAGTGAAGAAACACAGCAAACAAGCAGAAAAATGGTCCAAAATCAATTATTCATGCTTTGCCAAACTACATTTCACCCTCAGAAAACTCCTCAAAGCTGCTCCAAAGATGCCTGATAACACCACCATCTGCTAAAATCAGAAAACACAAACAACACAAGTGGATTAGACACGAAAAAGATGTCACAGAAAACATATATGATCTCTCTGCAGTGTGATAAATAGACTGTTTCTTTCTCACAGCTTCCTACTCGGAGTGTGAGTAATGCTCCTCGCTCCTTGGGGACACACAAAAGGCGTCTGATTCACAGAGTTGACACAATGCCGCAGTTATACAAGCCCCTTTTCATTTGGTACGAACACAAGGCAGCAAATACAAAGCACGAAGAAAGCAAAGTCAAGGACGCTTATTTCTGCACTGACGTGACAAAAAGCCAGGACTTGGTGAAAAATTTTAAATTAAGGGTGTAAAACTTGCAGGCATGGGCTCATAGCTAAGTCAAGTATTATGAGATTTGGTTGTCTAGAGGCTTAAGCAGCACTTGTCCTCATGTTTATCTCTTTGTCATGACTGATGGATTTAGAAAAGGTCATGTACAGATCACAGGGGTCCAAACTGCTGCTCAGAAGTCCTAAGATTCATTCTTTCAGAGGTAAACGCTTTAATTTTAGAAAGTGAGAGTTCTGAGAGTCTTAGTGTTTGCAGGATTTACTCTGAGGAAGTTGTTTTGGTGCGTGGGTGAAGGGCGTGGGAGGACTTAAACAGGTAATATGATCGTTAATAGGATTTACAGGCCAGCATTGAGCTCTCCAAAGCCATGAGTCCGGTGTGTTGTTGATGTAGAAGCAGCACGGTCTCATAGCGGGTTGTGTGTCTCTCTGATCTGATGGCCTGATCAGTATCTTGATATACAGGTAAAAGCAAATTAGGAGAAATGTGATGTAACTCCTAATTATCAGTCCATATATACTACATGCTGACTTTTTTCAAACTTTAAGCTGGTCCCATGGAGGCATGTCAGCAGTTTGCTGTCAGCTTTACTAAAGCTTCTCAAAGCTAAGTATGATAACAAAAAATAAAAACGTCCAACAGAACAGTCATAAAACATACAATGAATATTCAAGAGCAGTATGCAAGAAATCCTCCACTCCAATGTAACAGGTAGTAAGCAGTTTTGAAAACTGCTGAAGGCATATTGTTTCCTGCCTGCAAGCTAATGCTAACATGAGATAAATAGGACTACGCAACACCAAGTATACAAAAAACAAAATCTCAGTAAAATGAGTCATAACTTTAAGAAACAGGCCTTTTAACTCGTTCTTTTAAACTGATTCATATTCACATTTTTGATCTACATTCCTACTCACCCAGAGCTGCGGTTAAAACTCTTATATTAATAGTAAAAAAAAAACTGAAATATAACATTAACTTCATAAACCCTACTTTGAAAACAAGGAACACTCCCTTTAAAAATGAACACACTCTGTATCAGTGCATCTTTGCACACTCACTCCATAGCCGATAAAAATGTTTTGTTCAGTGAGGCAAACAAAGATTGATTCATTGGTGAGCAAATGCTACAACACTTGACTTGTACTCGTAAAAAGAAGCCACCTGCTCTTCCCTCTTTTCTCAGTTCAGATCTTTTTCTCTCCGCACTCCCAAGACTGTGTGACAGCTCTCTGATGTCTTGTTCCTCAGAAGATTGAATTCCTGTGAGGATACCAGTGTTTCCCTTTGTGCTTCGGAGGCTGCTCCCGCTAACAAGGAAGGTTGCATTTCCCTGCAGCAAATGAGCTGAACTGCTGAAGCTGAGGGCTTACACCGAGCAAGTATGAAAAAAATATTTCAGTAGTGAACATGTGAAATTATGGAAAGTGGAGAAAAATAGATCCCAAAAAGTAGTAGTTTGAGGAGTATAAGTTGAAAAAGAGTTGAATAAATAATGGTATAAGCGCAGTGAGGCCCAGCTCTCGCAAGCAGGAGAAGAAACCCACAGTCGCCAGGGAAAATGTGTCCAAGTCCCATACCAAAATTTACCTGCCTGTAATTGAGCCAGGAACCTTCTGGCCGTGAAGTAAATCTTTTTCCTTTGTGTTTTTTTAAATATAAAGACATGTGGCCATTTGTGGTTGACTTTAGCTGATGGTTCATACAATAAAAGTCTCTGCTATTAGGATGTGAATGGTAAATGTGGTGTGAATAGATGAAAGGGACTAAAGGTGGTAAGTGCTTTAAGTGCTCAGAAAGACGAGAAAAGCACTGTAAAGCACTGGTCCATTTACCATTGTACCATTTCACCACTTGTCATCAGTCATTACATGACACTAAAGAGGCTTCAGACAAAAGCATGAGGAAGTTGCCGACACCTGGTGTGAAATAATCAACACTGTTTATCTACTACAGGTTTGCTGACTGTGACAGTGTTTCCATGTTTACATTTTTCCTGGTTTAAAATGAAAACCATCACTCTGAAACTGTAGCAAGTCCAAGATTAACTGCATCTGCTGGTGGAATCACGGGTAGGTTGTTTTCCATAACTCTTGCTTTTACGTAACAGAGAATAAAAATCTATCAACAAGGCTATAATCACAAAAAGTAAGACCTGAGATTTCTTTGTTGTTTGTGTGACTTAACATTTTCATCACTCTATTTCTATCAGTTTGAGACACAACTTATTCAAAATGGCAGAGAACCATCATCATGATAATGGCAGCCACTTTATAAACATATTGTATTTGCTGGATGGTGGACTCTGGAGGAATGGAAGAAGGTTGTGTGGTCGTATGAGTCCAGATTTACCCTGTTCTAGAGTAATGGGCGCATCAGGGTAAGAAGAGAGGCGGGTGAGGTGATGCACCCATCATGCCTAGTGCCAACTGTACAATCAAATTATCATTATCAAAACAATGCCACAGTGAATGCATGCCATAATCAAATCTAAAGGCAGTCCAACAAAATACTGGTATGTGCAACCTTTTTTTTTTGTTTCTGACTTTTTTTTTGGCCAGGCTGTGTAGTTTGCTCATAATGCAAAAAAAAAAACTGAGGTGATGTCAGAGGAGATGTAAATTACTACTGCTGAATCAAGTAGGATGTGATAACGGAAATATTGTGAATACTGTGCACTTCAGGTTATGTATGGAGGCTTTAGCAGGTGTCTATGGCATAGATTCAACACAGAGGTATTAACCAAGCGTGTTTGCAGCTAAATATGTTGTGTCATAAGGATATTTTTTTCTGCGGTGAATTTCATTGGCTTGATCGTTGTTGTTTAAATCAATATTATGCAGCAGTTTATGTTTTGGTGTGCGTTGGTGTGTAAAGGGTTGGTTGCATCATTGCGTTCATATCTGACTCCCGCCTGACATTTTCTTTATGCATGTAATTATCTCTGGAGAAATATGACATTTAAGAAAATCCATCAAAAGCATTGTGTTGCCTCTTCATCTCCCACTCTCTCTCTCTTTCTCCACGTTCCGCTCTCATTTTTTTTCTCTGTGAATTGACATCAGCCAAGATCTTAACTCACACTCCTCCAGGGTCTGATGGGCTGATTCATCAATAGCAGAGCATGACTTGGATGAGTCCTGCGGAAGAAGAGGAATTAAGCTCTGGGGTTAAAATGTAATGACAAAGAAATATGAGTTGAAATGCCAATCAAGTTGCGCGCCGCCCTAATGCTTCATGAATCATGCAACACACACCTGTTGTCAAGGTACTGCGTCAGTAGCAGTGACGTCACCTCTTTGCAACAAGGGGTGATGTCCCTTGAGATAACCTCGACTCCACACAGATGAGTCACACAGAAGGTAAGTTTAAACCTCTGCACCTACAAACAAACACACAAATATGAAGATAACGAGGGGGTTACATAAATACTCCAAAGCCAACTGTCTCTTTAAGCCTCTGGGAAATACTCCAAATACAGCTTCAGCTTTAATTAAATCTCTCTGCTGGCTCGTTATGCTGCTAAAAGTAACATTTGGACCATGAGCGCTTTGGCAGTCCTTGAACGTAACCCTAAAGCTCGGAGTGATTCAAGACTCTCTCCTGAGACGGACAGGAATAGGTCATTGATCACCTCATCAATCCCCAGCAATCAGTGAATGGAGAGAGTATGAGGTCAAACGGCTGGGAGGCACTTGATATCTGTCCCATACACACACACACACACACACACACACACACACACACACACACACTCAGGGATGCATGTGTGGTTGTGCTGCTGTGTAAAGCGTCTACTTTTATGACTCCTAACCTTGTAGCTCAGTGTTTAGGAGGCGGGATCGCAGACATAAATCATCAGGGCCTCTCAGAGACAGACAGGGAGACAGCACTCCTAGAGGGCACTGTACTTGCATAATACAACTAGAAACATATGAGCATGGAAGTGATCAATCATAAAATGTGACAACCAAAGGAAAACAATTTATGAGAAGCATTTTTTGGTTCCAAATAATCACGTGTTTGTATGAGTCATAGTAAAATTCTAGTGCAATTCTGGGTCAAATTGTTACTGTTGTTTCCCAATGGTATTAAATACAGGATTCTCATTGACTAGAATTGATTTGTTTATTTATTTATTTGAAATTTTGGCATAGAAAAGGGACACTGATTTCGTTTAATAATAGTTTATGGCATCCAAGAAAAAATAAAAAATAAAGAGAAAGGAATCATGATTGTACTAATATTAATAATTATAGCTGCAGCTCATTCAAAAAAGACAATTTTGGGTTCTCTCTGTATGAAGGGTCTCTAAATAGATTTAATGTAGTCCCCCTTCTTTTCTTATGTTGGGTGTCTACACTTCCCTGTGGTTCCAGAGTGATGCTCATGTATACATGTTTGTATATTGGACTCTAAAGTATATATCTTGATCTTTTTTAGTATGTTCATTTATTGTGTCCTGCTTTTTGTGGTGCATGAGGCTGAACTTGGGGGATGCGTGAACTCTAAACCGTTCATTTTGTTTTACTATATATTTGTATATATTCTTTTATCATGTTTGTATTTATTCATGATTTTTGTGAGTGTGAGTTTGCATTTGTATGTCTTTATGTACGTTTTTTTACTATTGTGTATATTAAATTTGTACTGATGTATGCATCACAGTGAATGCTATCAGTGGGGAGGTATTAAAGAAAGCCACACCTGGAGAAAGCATTCAGAGCTCACTCTGGGTACAGTCTTAATGTCATCCATCATCCAGGAGCTCTTCTGCATCAGGTCCCACCCACAGTTGTCATGGTTTCCAGACGGCTGCTGCTCACTCACCTGCAGAGTTCACAGTAAGCAGATCACTGTGAGCACACTTACAAAGCTAGATGTGAATAAAAAAACAGAAGACAGGTGTTGATAGAGATGGAAATTAAAGCAGAAATTCTATAAAATCATCACAATCTGTGCATTTAATGAGCTGTGCTGCAGTTAGAGGGTGGGGGGCAGAGAGTTCTGCAGCAGCAGCAGCGTGCTGGTGTGTGTCGTCCTGCCAGTGACCTAAATCTCCTCCTCTTCTTCCTTGCCCACTGATTTTATTTCCCACAATCCTTTGGGCTAGCTCCTGGGCAAAAAGCAGTGAGTCAGAGCTTCTGCACAGAGCCGACTTTTAAGAGTCGTGAGGAGCTCTGGGTATGTAAACACGTATATCTTTCACCTCCACACTTTAGCTGCATACACACGCACACACAAACACAGTCAAATCATGTGTGTGCAGCTGAACATATTTAATATCAGATTCTGTCTGTTGCTCGCCGCCTTCAGCAGCATAGATTCACACACTGAAACGCGTTTAGCCATACTGTAAACAGTCGGATATAAGTAATGAAACATGGCTTCTGAGTAGCTTGATATGACCAGTGCTGTTTCAGAGATTATTACTTTTGGTTTGGTGAAATGAAAATTTAGCCTAACAAGCTGACCCCTCTAAAGGTTAAAAAACACTCAATTTCTCAAATTGTGACCTTGTGTCCAGTCAGGTTAATGAGAACTGAAAGTTTGCGGGCCAAAACTAAAAGTAGAAAGATTTACTGGTGATAGTTAACGTTTGTAGAGATACCACAACCAGCTAGTCCTTCTCACAAGATGCACATTCATGCACATTCATGCATATGCACATTCCTGTACTGAGAACAATGGCTTCTGTAGAGTAGTTTTATGCTAGGTTAATCTAGTGTCAGTGATGTCACCCATGGAGCAAATAGTCCCTGGCCATATTCCAACATGTCACGTCAGGTAAAACAGAAGTGCACTGTTGGCAGAAATGTCAAGGGTTTCTCTGAGCAAGTAGTATTATGATCACCGTTTTGTAAGCTGTTAACAGAAACTCAAATAAAAACTCATTCATTTATTATTTGCCTTCGTGCTGCAGTGTATGATGAAGAGCAGTGAGAAACAGTAAGGGTTTTTGGTTGATGTTGTCAACCAACTGTGAGCAATTAGTAACTGGTCATCTTGGCTGAAACACAAACTCCTACTTGCCACAACTTTTGTTTTCTTAGATCACAAGAAAACTACAAAACACACTGGAAAGTGTTTAAGAAAATCTATTTTTCATAGACCTGAAACTTTGTCGACACATGGATGTGCTGCAAAAATGGTCAAAGCAAACTATGTTTTTAAATGTTAACAAAATTGTAACTCACTTTTCTATGTTAGTTCTGTAAAAACTGCAACAACACAGACCCAACAGTACAGACTGTTCAGAACAAATGCATTTGCTGGGAAATATTTTCGACCTATGAAAATGCATTCATAAATTTGATGCCAGCGGTGCATTTTAGAATGGATGTTTTTGCAGAGTTGACGCTTGATTTACAATTTAAACCTGACTGAAAAGAAAAGGAGACACAGATCATTAAAAACAGCGATCAGTGTGAAGTGAACCAATGCATAATGTGGTAACTGATGACACATTAAAATAGCTCAATGTACATGTTTACTGAAGCAGCAAATGTTAAGGGGAATGAACACTGCTGTTGAAGTGACTCTGCTGTTAAAAAAAAAAAAAAACACTAAACAGAAATGTAGCTCTGAGCTGCTAATATGAAAGGGAACAATGCAAGAAAAAAAAAGAGTTAAGACAGCTAAGAAGCTCCCCTGAAGCAAAGCAAACACTAATAAAACCCTCAAACATAATGGTCAAGACAAGCCCTTCCCACAGCTGAGGATTTCAAGATATACACACACACACACATACACAAACACACACACACACACCCAGGACATCCAAGGACAGTCACCATGGTTACGGGACCAGCAGATTCATAACATTTGAGTGAAGCTTGAGGGCTGGGAACATGATTACAGGCCTCTAATCACTTCAGCTGTACTGCACACACACACACTCAAAGTTTGGGAACAGGGGAGATTGTGTGTGACAGTGAAAAGAAGCCATTTCTGTACATGCGTCACAACACATTAAGATTTAACAGCTTTTAATCAGACCTCAGAACAAGCTTCAGAGGGGCTTTGAGGATCCAGGTGCACTGTAAGTTAGACACCAGTGACCTCTAGTGGGCATTTAGCAGAGTTACACTAAATTTCCTAAACTGCTGTTCAATTTAAGGCTCTGATGTTTGAATTATGAAGTTAGTGTCAGGATTTTTTTTTCCCTTGAGTGTTTTTATTTGTTTTAAGGCAGGAAAAATAAATTCCATTTTTTCGAATATTTGTAAATGAGCATTCAACATAAAACAGTGTGAACTTCATTTAAATATGATTTATTTTTTCTTGTTTGACTTCTTTTCTTTTCCTTCTTTTTTTATTTCCTGAATAATCTCTCTTTAATGCTTTTGCGCAGCATTTTAACTCTATTTCGTCCATTTTAACACTGAATAATTTATAGTTTGTAAGCTTTTTCACCCTCAAATGTTCGTCTATAACTTGTTGAAATATATATGTTTGTAAAAAAAAAAAAAATGAAAACATTTTTTCAGGCTCTAAGGGGAATAAAAGTATCCTGACATAGGCTAATGTGGATTTCAACGACATGAACCACTGAGTTTAGGAGTAAATAACTTTTAAATAGGTGTCCACTGTAGTGACTAATATGCACCACAGGGTTAATACATTTTTCATGTCAAATATTTAGTTAATTGTTTGTCCAGCACTAAATAAGTAGTGAACACACAGTTTATAGTTGTATAGGCATTTTTGATAATGCTCAAGTTCCCCTACAGCACTTTTGTGGCAATAAACTTCAAAACAGATGAAAACATGAACAGAGCAAATCCACTGAGCTAACTATGGATTAGCAGGCTACATTGTGGCAATTAATACCATTTTAGCTAGGATTAATCATAAACCTGTAAACTTACATGACTCCACAACAAAGAAACAACGTTAGAAAAGTATATGATATTACACTCAGGGGAAAACTGTGATGTAACAGATGCACGAATTATAATTTTATCGAGTAATTCACCTATTTTTACCTGTTAAGCGGATCATATTGCCACCTGGGTTATGGCCAAAAAATGTAAAGGTTGCACCGATCAGGTCCGCAGGGGCTCCAGCAGAGGGCGCTGTCGTTATATACATAAAAAATCCCATTGAGACTCAAACAAGACGAGCGAAAGTGTGAATTAAAACTGCAAAATATGGGAAATAAACTGTGAGAAGTGAAAGAAGATAATGAGTGACGGTAAGCAGAATTATTAACATTTCTGTATGCAGGTTCAGTGGTACAGATCAGGGACGGAGCAAGGATTTCAGTTTTAGCTGGGCCTCAAATCTTAAAAAAGTCTGATATATGCTTTTAAAATTAGATTACCAGCGCCAAAATAGGTTATTTCTAAATGCTAACTCCTAGCTTCCCAATCAATTCAAACAAAGACTGAAATGTTAGTAATAATGCTCATTCCAGTCCACATGCAGAATTTTTTTTAAACTTTTCTTAAACATGCTATGAAAGTTTAATTATAAAAACAAAATAACAAAAGGGGTAGGACTAGATAAGTTTTTATCAACTTCGTCTTTCACCTTTTATTTTTTTTTTTTGACCAAGCACATTGTACAACGGATTTACTTTGGTTTCTTTTAACCTGTTTGAATATTTGAAATGAAATAATGAAATTATCCTGCAGGGGTCTGTTCAAACTTGAGAGTCTATCAAGAAAATGAAGAGTCAGGTCATGTTTGCTCTGCTTGGTAGATGAGCACTGGCAGGGCTTCAGGATACACTACCGTTATATGGTACCAATATGTCTCAGAGCACCAGGCTGTGAGTAGCGTTAATAGTTGGCAGCTACTAAACTACAATACTGCTCTGTTTCTGTTGATAGCTTTCATCATGTTTAAGATGTTACAGCTGATGACTTATAGTTGTTTTATCTTGGATTCTGTGCTAATGGTAAAATGTTTCGTTCACTTGAAAAGAAAAAGCAGCAGCAAATCAGGCTGAGCTTATGTCTTGTGTCCTCTGGATGCTTTCTTTGAAGGCTTAATGCTGCAGGCTGATAACAAGTGAATCCAGTTTACAGTTTGTACTCATTCTCCTTTGTCTGGGTTTCCACTTTTTATAACAATCTTTAAAATCATCCAGTTTGTTGTCAGTCTTATTTGCTCACTGTTTCATGAAGGAAGTTGAAGCAGTTGGGTAATATCAGTTAATGTCAGTGGTTAATGGTTAATGGTTATCAGTGATGGCAAACAATCCACTGTACTAGCCCTGACTGTGCCAATGTCTTTTTTACGCAGCTGCGCTAAAGTCTTTTGTCTTCAGTTTTATTTTGCACACTTGTTAAAGCTTTGTCTTTGTTTAAGTGAGGTAACAAAAGATAGGGAAGTCTTCTCTTTTCCTAAGAAGTCAGAGTTTAGCAAAGCTTTGGGTAGTTTCCTGAATGTAGCACCACTTTTAATAGGGTGATTCTGCAGGTACAAAAATAGCGGACTGGTTTCCCTTGAGCTGCATTTTAATGGCCTGTGTCAGAGGTTTCTTTGATATCTCATCCTGGGACTGTCAGGTGATGTATTTCCTTCATTTCTGTCCGTAGTGCTCATAAAACCTAGTCAGCTGGTTGTTATGGAGCAAAAATTAATTATAAACTCCATAAAAATAGCCTCATTTCCTCTGCAGACCTTGTGGTAAAATCCCTCCACCGTCACTCTGCTTACTGGAGAGAAAGAAGCAGAAATCAAACATTGCACTCTGTGATCAGTTAGAAAATAATGTGTTAAAAAAATCCTCTCTGCAGCATCCTAAAGTAAAATGTGGAATCTGGGACTGTGATATAAACTATAACTTACTCTCATCTTGCTATGTCATCATATCAATGTTGTCAAGGTCAATCTGAATGTGTTTAATAAACTTAGGGGCTTTAATTAGCTCTGAACTGGGAAAGTTTGAGTCATCATGTAACAGGAAGCCAACAGAAAAGAGTGCTGTGAAAAGTGGTGAAAGAAAGCCTTAAAGAAGGGGGATGGGCATGGTCCCCATAGTAATCTGATCAGGAATCCCTTTGAAAATACCAAAGATTATTGAGCAAATCATTGACTTCAACTCGCGGGTGCCCCCTGTAGGTTTGTATGACACACCACATGCAGTTCCACCCAAAACTCATACCTGAGAACAGTAAATACAACATTTCATACATCTTAACTCATGCCTTAGAAAAACAACAAACACAACAACCGCCATGAATCTAATCTCAACTAATGCCTAAATCAGTAAACATTACAACAGACATAAACAACAAACACAACAACCTTTATGTATTTCTCACACCTGCATTTCACACAAATATCAGGTATCAGCCATTTACATTGTAGCAGTATAAATTTAGTATAAACAGACAGATTCTGAGCTTTGAAACAATCCCTTTCCCAGTCAGCATCGTAAATGTGCTCTGTCATATCATTACCTATGTTTGCAACATTTTGGGAGATGACTCTTTTGAGTGTGTAAACATTAGCTTACAGGATACTTACATTTGAATACGTTTTTGTCATTGTGACTGGTGGTAAAGTAAGCTTTTGTTTTTTTCTTATGGTCTTTTTCATGTTCTTGTGTTTGTTATATCCAACTAAAAATCTCTGAATAAGAAACAAGAGAGACTAATTTGTGTTTCAAATCACTAAGGTATTATTCTGCAGCAAACATTATTTCTGAAAACCTTAGTGCATTGACATAACTATTTCACTTTTCCTTATTTTTGTTTCTTTAATTGGAAAATTTAATTCATGTAGCTGATTTAATAGCAGTATTCATTATTTAACATCAGCTTTGTATTAGGTCCATTACTTCATTTCCATTTCATCATACTTGAAAAACTTGGCAGAATTCTCACTTTTCAGAAAGACAAGTAAAGTTGTTCCTCATGAAGACTATAGCATAACTGAGAAATGTACTCCTCCACACCGAGAGAGGGTGTTCACGTACGAATATAGGGTCCCTTCCACTGCAATCACCTCTTGTCTTGGCCAGAGAGTGAAGCAGTGAGTGAGCAGATGCATGGATGGGACTATCGAAGGAGGGATTTGATGAGCTATTGACCATGCAACTGGAAAAGAAGCCCGCAATAAACAAATAAATCGGTTGGCAACAAGGCGGCTGTGAATGCAGATAACAGCACGACGCAACAGCCATCAGTGTGATTTACAGTCCAGTCGGCTCTGGTGGTCTCGGTGGCGGATTAATAACCAGTCATAAAGAAGAGAGGAGGGGGGCTGTGTTGCAGGAGGACAAGAGAGAAGGCACTGATAGAGGAAGGAAAAGAGAGGGGGAGTGTGTGGAAGAGAGAGAGGGGGGTACATAAAGCCAGAGCCGGGATCATGAGCTTCGCATTGCCTTACGGATCGCTGTCAGCCCGACCGAGCCCCAGCAGACGGTCCTTGGACTGGGAACACGAACGCCTAGCAGTGCGAAGGCTTTCCTCACCCAGGGGTCTTGATCTGCTCACTCCACCTCCTCCTCCTCGCCGGCCCTCAGCGATCCCCGGCTACCTGCTGCCACCGTACCAGGAGCAGGAGGAGCAGCTCCACCAGCAGCAGCGACTTTCCTTGTCCATTGGCTCAGAGGCCTCCCTGGCTCCACCGGCACCCCCACCTGTGGGCGCTGTCCCACCTTGCTGCCGCCCAGTTGGAGTCATGCACCTCCTGCGCCTCGGTCTTTTGGCCTTTAGCTGCCTATTCTGGGCAGCAGGCTTAGCCATCTTCACCCTTGGGGTCTGGGCGCAGATTTCCTTGGCTGACTTCATGTTGCTTTCTGCCAATCGCTACCCAAATGCCCCTCTCATTCTCCTGTCCACCGGGGCAGCTGTCACCACGTGGGGGTTCCTGGGTTGCCTTGGCGTGGCTGCAAATCTACCCTGCGTCCTCAGGGCTTACGGGTTCTTTCAACTGGCCGCACTTGTTGCTGGTTTGGCAGCCGGACTCTCAGGTCTCTTCTACCGTGAAGACATTGCCGGGGGATTTCGCAGTGGCCTACAGCGAGCGGTGGCCGGTTACACTGAAGATGAAGGCCGTGCTGATGCATTAGACAGCCTGCAGAGAGCCCTGGAGTGTTGTGGAGCTGAAGGTTGGCGTGACTGGCTCACCTCAGACTGGGCTATCCAGCATATGAGCTTCTTGCCCACTGAGAACGGCAGTTCAGTGTCCCTACCAGACAGTTGCTGTGTGAAGCGCAAGGGCTGCAAGAACCGACCTCTTCTGCCGGACTATGTTGAAGAAGTAGAAGCTGCAGGAATCCACCCTCACGGCTGTTTCCGTAAAGTCTTCAGCATGGTCAACGACAACGTCTTCCACATTGCTGCTACTGTGTTGGGATTAGCTTTTACCCAAATTGGAGGCATTGCACTGGCTTGTTTGCTGGCCAACAGAATGGCACCAAGACAACGCCGGCGTGTGGTGGCACATTAATGGTTTAACTACGCAGATTAAGAGTTACTTACTTGTAGATAATATGGATTGGGAATTACCCCAATCTCAAAGAGTCATTGAGTTGCAAAGTTTGTTGGCTTATTTTTTCTGGTCGGTCTTACGCATGGAAAATGTTAAGAGGCATTTGGAGTTTTTCAAAGCTTGTATGACAACATTAGGGCGCTGAGGATCATTAATGGCTTTTCATGAACAATTTGTCACCATTTGTAATTTCAGAGCATTAAAATCTGAGATGCAGCTAAGCTCAAGCTTAAAACCAAATTATGAACAACTATTAAGGTATAAAGAAAAAAAGATTTTCTCTTACTGGGGTAATGAAGACATATTAAGAGACTAAACCATGTGATATCTAAAGTCAGTGAAATATGGTATTCGATTACCCAAAAGGCATTTTTGTATTAAGGAAGAAGTAACAAGTATAATAAAATGAACAGGGATGTAACTATTGAAAATAATGCTTTTCACCTATGCAACTCTATAACTCTTGTTTTTCCTTTTTTTTCCACAACATCCAGAATTGTTTTATGTAATAAGTGGTCAAAGCTCCTGTGAAGGTTTCTAATTTGTGTTGATTTTGGTGCCTACTTGTGGAAAAAATGGAACTACCTCTTCCACATGGATTTTGTCCCATACTTTTGTGATACATTTCTGTATTCAAATTTTCAAAACACAAAAATGTCTGTTTGGTAAAATACACTAAATTAATTTTTCTACCACCTACCCTGCTGCAGCAGCTTTGGGCATCTGGATTGGCATCTTTATATATTACATCCTGTCAATTATGTTTCTATTTGCTTTGGTCATAAATGAAAAAATAATATTATGAATTCCATGTATTTATAAACAACTAAAATCCCCTCACTGGAGCTTTAACTCAATCTGCAAAAGTAAACTCACAAAATTGGCTCAGACAGATCAGACAGCATGATTGTAAATATATAAGGAAGTATACATGCAAGTAAAATGAACTTTTCTTGATTTTTGATGATGCTTTGCTGAATAACTGTAAATATAATGCATGGGCCAATATGCTGCTATATATAGAATGTTTGAAAACATATTAACACACGGAAAATGATCACCTTTTGAGTACCTCCTTCAGTAACCTCAACAATTGAATGCACAGAAATGTTCACCAGCAGTTTTCCACTTCCCATGATTTAGTCTGTGTTCAGCAGATGTTCATACCTACATCACTAAGTCTTCCCATCACAAAGACTTCACTCTGCTATGATGGTGCTGTTAAAAAGAGCTTAATAATCTAATGCTGTATGTGGTCAATTCTGCTGTTTATACACCTGGAAGTGCTGTACAGTGTTCATTTGCGCTGTGTTGAAAATCGTAAGATATTATCTGCTAAAAAGGTTTCTTCCAGATGTTTCTGTGTTGCTTGAGTTTGCATATTCTGAAGCACAAGTTGTTTGAAATCGGTAAATGTGAAGACAGATGCCAACATAGGCCGTTAGACAGACTGCTAGCATGAAGTAAAGAGTCTGGATAAAATGTGAATTTCATGCCTTCATGAAACTGAAGCTGACTTTAATAAAAAGTTCTGGGAAACAGTTCATGTTCTTGCTTTTGTTCTAAATGAAATTGTAGAGTTGTAGGCAATATAACTTTCTACTCTTATGTCAGAGAATTGACTATTAAGCTAAACTTGTAAGCTAGCATAGCAACAAAGCAAGAGAAAACACCAAGCTTGGTTTTGTCACATGATAATTCTTTATGAGTTGTAGGACAAATGTACTGCTGCCAGAGAAGCTGTTAGCCTGGTTAAATAAGTTAATGCTCCACATACCTCCTTTGTAGCCATAACTTCATATCAGCAATGAAAAGATGCATATTATTCAGGCTAGCAAATTCACACTTTCCATAATATTATCAAATATCAAACTGTCTAAACTTGCGTTTCTCATTTCTATGGTAAGCATTTTAGCTGGCACCAAAGCATCAAGTCTGCTACTGTCAGAATGTTTGGGTGCTTTAGCACTAAAACATACAGAGATGAACTTTCAGTTTCTGAAGTCCAGTCAAAAGACTGGAGAAAACATCGCAGCAGCTGGTCAAAAGCAGCTTTTAAGCCTGTTTTCTAATGCTAATCTATATGCTCAGCTAAGCTAAGCGACCTCACTGCTTGCCATCCCATAATTTATTGTACAGACCTAAGATTGGACTTTATCTTCATACTAGATAGTTTTCTCATTTTCACCCCCAATAAAAATTGTTAAGCACTGTACATTTGCCACAACTTTTTCATTTATTAGCATTTCCTGTTTTCTACGATTGTTTGCAATATTTTAAGCTGAATTTATGATAATTAACAACCTTACATCTACTTATTTTGACTTTGCTTTTCAAGAAATGACAATAGTTGCAATGAATAATTTATAGTGTATTCTGCCTATAACCATCAGTGCAACCAAGGGGAACAACAAGATGATTAGATACCCATTAAAGAGAAAATCTTTGCTTTATTACTGGATACGGTATTGATCAGACACAGGGAAAGGGATTGTCAAGGTTGACTGTCCTTGAATATATTAAATACATAATGGCAAAAGTATTTTTTGATTCATTGATTCTGGTCAAAGTACTTTAAAGCAAAAAATAAAAGATGAACATTTCCTCAAACCTGACAGATGGTGCATTCAAACCGTGTGCTGAATTTTAAAGACTGGTAGCAGCAGCTCTGGGTCTTAGTTTTATGATAAGGCCTTTGCTGGAGGTCTGCCAGGGTGGTAAATCTTTAGCACTGGGATTAGTCGAGCCTCACTGGGACCTCTGGCCAAGCATTTCTAAGTTATAGCTACATGAATGACATCTTATTTCCACCACCTGAGACAACCGTGATTAAATCTGCCCTTGAATGGAAGACAGTAGACAAAGATATCACTTAGCTTAACTAGAAAAAGCACAGCAGTATGTCATAGTATTGATTAGTTTATGGGGCAGAAAATCATCCTTGGCTCAAATTGAATGATATGAAATAAAATATCCTGTTATTCTTAACCTGACATGTATCAGTGTTAGCTATAGATAAACAGGCTTAGGCGCTCTGGCCTGTAAACACATCTACTACTTTCATGACCTTATTATTATATTGATTAGCCTACATTGTGCTCCAGTGGATGCTTTCTGTCTGATTACACTGTCCTTGTTTCACCCATTTGGCCGGCGGTTGTTACATCCCCAAAAGCTGTTTCAGAATGAGCTGTGAGAAACATCAAAGTAACACCTCAAGGCCGGAAAACCACCAGAGACAATTGACTCAGAATACCTGCGAAAACTATTTTTTGATGAGTACTTGACTAAAATCAGCACTAATACTCATCGGAAGGAACATGAAAAAGGGAACAACTGAAACATTGGCTCGTTATGGTTCTAAAACACTTCCTGAATATAAAAGGGAAAGGAGAGTAAAAAAATGGAGTCACAATATGTAAAAAAAAAACACCAGAATACTCTAAATCACTGAATTAGCTCCAGTATTGGCGCATCTTGAATCCGTGGGTGTCCCTTACAAAAAAGAAGTTTATTGAAGTATGCTGTTAGTAAACTTATATTTAAGACAGTAAACTTTCTTATATTTAACTTTCTTATATTTACTGTCTTATATTAAGACAGTGAACGTTCAAGTCTAGTATTCTAGGCTTAAACTGAGAAGTACTATACTGTATTTGGGAATTTTAATCTCAAAGGAAAACCAATATTTTCTTAATCTTGAGTTGTTTCTCTTGGTTATTATGTTCTTAAAAAAAAGGTGGGCCTTTCTGTGAGGAGTTTGCATGTTCGCTCTCTTAATGCGTAAGTTCTCTACAGCTACTTTTGCCTCCTCACCCAGTCTGCTATTACTAGACTACTAACACACAAAAACTACCATTTAATTAGTGAATTAACAGTATATCTCAATTTACTTCAAGGTATACTTTCATAAACTGAAAAGTGTGCCACAAATATGTAACTGGTGAATTTAGAGTATACCAGTAAGTTTCCTTGTAGTGTAAACTTGAAAGCAAACTAGTCGTGTACTCAAAGTTTACTTCTCTCAACCTAAAAAGATACAGTATGCTTTTGGATTACTACCATATAATAAATGAACTTATAGAATCTCGAAGTGTACGCACAGTATACTTCAGAGTATTCTTTCATAAACTGAAAAGTTTGTCAGACATACATAACTTGTAAATTTAGACTATATCTGTGTGTTTCCTTGTAGTGTACTTGCTGTATGAAATAAAACTTGAATACAAACTAGCAGTGTGCTCAAAGTTTATTTCTCTGCACCTGAAAAGATCTAATATTTTGTTTTTATTAACTAAAACATGGGCCAATTAAGTCCCATGGGGTATTGAAATGTTCACTTGAAAATAAACAACAAGTTAATTAGTATCAATAAACTTGCAGCATAATGTGTTCTTGAAAAATAAACCTGACCTTTACTTGAGTATACTTGGAAAAAAAAACTTGAAGTGTACTTTTTTAAGGGGTCATGAGAAATCCTTCAAAATAAAAGTTTAATAATTTGCACAAAAACAAAACAGGTTCCCAGTAGTGAAATTAAATATGTTGCGCTCCTTTAATTGATCAGATATTGTACCTCCTAACATAAACATGCCTGTGGGGTCTTTAAACAGAGGGGTGTGTCTTTTAAGCTTTGCCATACCTCTTGAATCTGATAACACAGATTCCGCCTGTTGGAGTTGGCATGACGCGTTTGGTGGAATTTGACATCTCACTGGATAAATGTGATCAGCCTTGGAATAATTTGAGATCTGTTTCGTCAGTTTGTCCGCATTTTTTGATAGAGACAGTTTTCCAGTGGACATGAGGAGGAATATAAACTAGACTTTTCATGTTACTTTTGTTTAAGGAAACGTATCCAGGAGGAAAATATAGACCTTTACCTCTTCTCTCCGCCTCTTTACGTCTGCCCTACATCTGTCTCCTTTTGGCCTCTTGCAGTTTACACAGCAGCCTGTACTCTGCCCCACATTTTATTAGTTGATCCTCGCTTCTATCCGCTAGTCCGTTGATGCGTAAAAGAGTCGACGCGCTGCGCTTGGAAATGTAGCTTTTGTTTTTTTTACGCGCGACAAAGTTTCCAAAATGGATTTACGATCCGAACTCCTCAAGTCCATCTGGTACGCTTTCACATCGCTGGACGTGGAGAAATGCGGAAAAGTGTCCAAGTCGCAGTTAAAGGTAAGCAGGGAAAGTGGCTTTTGTCGGGAGAAGATCGAGAAACAGACACAGAGAGGCAGAAACAGCACTACTTTTCCTTTTCAAGTGTTTATATAGCTGCAAACAAACTCCAAACTGTGTAGTGTTTTTAAATGTGGTGACATGCTTAATTGAGCCCTGTGGATCAACGTTATAATCAGAGGAACTGTTCACACACAGACACCCTGTAATTTCATACAATTCACACAAGACAGCCTCTCTCAGACACGTAGCCAGCTCAGTTAGGCGGTGAGGAGCCACCTCAGCCTCATTTCCAAGCTCAAAGTCCAAAACTTTCCTTTGTGGCCCAGTCACACACATTGTGGCATGACACAAACACTGCCAGGATCCAAAATAACAGGCAAGATAGGAAGCAACAAACATCTTATCCTGCTTTCCTCTCAGTGAGTGTTTCTTTCCAGTCATGTTGCCTCTTGTCCAGTTCATACATGCCTGACTGAGCTTCCACAGGTGGGAGAAGAATCCAAGGAGGCAAATAGCAGAAATCTGTTCTGACATGCTTCAGAGGCTGTCTGCCTGAGTTGGTGTTTGTGTTTATAGATTTATGACACAGTGAAAAGTAATCCTATGAATTGTTTGAATATGTTTATGTTTGTGTGTTCTTGTTGTTTTTCAGGTGCTTTCCCACAACCTGTACACAGTGTTGAACATCCCACATGACCCTGTGGCTCTGGAGGAGCACTTCCAGGATGACGACGATGGGCCTGTGTCCAACCATGGCTACATGCCCTACCTCAACAAATACATACTGGACAAGGTACTGTGACTGACTTAGCTGAGCAGTTAGCATGTTAGAGGACTTCATCACCATTTTATTGATCTTTAAAGTTGGTAAATCATTATGATTTCACATATAAAATCTGGACTTTTCTCACTCCATGTACACACTTACCTTTAACCCAACAAAACCTGGCTCAACAAAAAGTAGCCAGAAAATTCTGTATTATTTTTTTGGGGGACTACGATGTTTATTTACCCTTTTAACACTATACAGGAAATAATGTTGCTAAATCAGTTTGTTTGTGATGTATTTCTGTATCATATTTGACTTATTGGGCAGTTTTGGCAGCTTTTTTAGTCAAGGTTTTGGTAAATATGCATTCTCTAAATGCAGAAAATACTTATTTTAAAGAATGAGTTATAATTAAGGTTTTATTCCTACTGCGACTTCTCTAAAATTGGCAAAGATTTCCCTGAAGAAAAGACATTTTGAAAAGGGCCAAAACACAACTGCAGCTGCCTGCAAGATAAGATAAGAAGAATGCTCCTTTATTCATCCCACATTTATTTTCACGGGCAGCATGCAATGCAAGAAAATGCAAGAAAAAGTATAGTGCAACAGTTTGAGGAAAATATAAAAACATACGATGATAGCAAGTGTCAACAAAAACAGAACAACAAAGACAAGCAACAGCTGAGCGACGCTTAGAAAAGCAGATGTAGAAATGAATAAATGAATGTATGAATGAATTAGAAAAGTCCATCAGAAAGAACAGCTTGGCCATAAGTCTCTCGTCAGCCTCCACCTTTACTGGATCCAGGACTGAACTGGACTTCTTCATCAGTCCAATCAGTCTCTCTCCCCTGTTTCCTGTTTGCTCACAGCAGGTGAAATCTTTAAGTGTGTTTTGTCCAATGTCTCTGTGATGAGCATGATGCTCCTCTGCCCTCTGATATTCTCCCTGGTGCTTGGTCAGCACCGTTAGCTGGTCAGCCCTTTTAGAGACAGTTGTAAATACTAAAAGCTCATCCTGAGGTATAAAACAAAAGTTTTCAGAGTAAGCTTAGCCAAGAGATTATATTGTGAACTGAACAAGAGTTCCTGCATTTGAAATCTGGATGTGTTGAGCAAAGCTGACTTATAATGCTAAAACTTACATTTTCCCCTGTTGTCTACAGGCACTGTTGAAAGAGTGATTGTATGTAACACATTTTTCAAGAAATCGAGTGATTATAGGTTATAACATAAGCAATCTGAGGCAGTTGTATTTGTCTTTTTGTCGTATTATTAAAAACCTGCGATTACAAAATAAATTACTGCATATTTTACCCAATACGCTCCTGTGCTGTAGTGTTAAATTGTTTTCCAAAAACTAATTCAAGCATGTTAAAGAACCATAAAGCAACTTGTAAGTCAACAATAAAACATGCACCATTCCCCAGCAGTGAACAGTCAAGAGAAATAGAAGAGTATTCATCCGCTGCTGAAAATAGTCCCCAACAAATACAGTGTTTTGTCAGTACAAGGAACATTTGACAACATTTTTTTTTGACTTGCCAAAAGTTAAAAAACATATTTCTTAAGACAGTTTTATCACTTAGGAAAGGACTTGTTTGAGTGTTTCTATGATAAAATTCTGCCTGTTTCAGTCCAATTTAATCCAGTTTCTTTAAAAAGTTTGCATTCATTGGACCTCCTTTCTGTTTTTCAGGTCAAAGAAGGAATGTTCGACAAGGAAAAGTTTGATGACCTGTGCTGGATGATGACCAGGAAGAAGAACTTCAGAGGTGTTCCAGAGGGGGCGCTGCTCTCTGAAAGAGACTGTTTCAAGCTGTTCTGCTTGTTCAACCTCTTGTCTGAGGACCGTTACCCACTGGTGATGATACCAGAGGAGGTAAGAGATGGGGAAGATATGAAAATGTGAAACAAGGTGGCAGATTAGACTCCTTGACGGATAACAAAAAGAAGATCAGATAAATAAAGATACAGTAATAAACATCAGGTACTTTTACACTGATTGTCTGTAGAGATCAAATATGTGTTTTTTTTCCATATAGCTCTGCGCTTGTCCCACAAAATCCACGTTTTTAGCATTTTTTTTCCACAGCAGAACAAAAGCAAGTGCAAGTAAGTGAGTTAATGAGCCTCTTCCTTCCTGCACTTCCTCCATAATTCTTTTCGCTTCCTGGCCATAGCGATAAAAATAAGCCGCTTCTTTCCATCAGTGAAGTTGAGTTCCTTCTCTTATTGATGCGTTGTGTTTTTATATAAATGTGTCAGTATCATCAAGCTTGGACTCAGTGACCACAGTATAAATGAATTGTAACTTTTCCAGTCAGTATCTATCTTTCTTTGTGATCTTTGAGCCAACTCTGAGACTTTGCTGGTGTTTGAATCCTTATCAGCTGGAGTATCTCCTCAAGAAAATCCTTACAGCGATGAGTCAGGAGTGGGATGAGAAGCCATTGGAGGACATAATATCCCAGGATGCCACAGTACGGGATGAAGGCATGTCTGTGTGGAGCTTCCTGGAGCACATGAGCGCTGGCCGGCTGCTGAGAGTCACCAGTGCAGAGGCCTTCAGTCTGGGTCTGGATGAAGTTTTTCTGGAGATGTATCACAATGTTCTGAAGAGGGTGAGTCCTTGTTCTGTCACTTTGTCTCCTCCAATGTTTGCTTTTTTTCTCCTGCCTTCAATTCTTCCATTGTTTCCAGGGTTACATGTGGAAAAAAGGGCATGTACGGAGGAACTGGACTGAGCGCTGGTTTGTGCTGAAGCCTGCGTCAATGGCTTACTACGTCAGTGAGGACTTAAAAGACAAGAGAGGGGAGATCATGCTCGATAAGAACTGTGTGGTAGAGGTTGGTGAGGAAATGGAATGTAAACACTGCATGTATAATGAACAGTCCAGCAAATTCTGCACTTTGGACATGTTAAAACCAGGCTTTCGTGTCCCACAAACCTCTAATTATGAGGCTGAAAGCTCTGAAATGTGTGTTGTCTCTTTTTTCAGCCTATCCCTGACAGAGAGGGGAAACGCTGCATGTTCTGTGTGAAAACACATAATAAAACCTTCGAGATGAGTGCCTCAGATCAGAGACAGAAGGTGGAGTGGACTCAAGGTGTGTTGGTGTGTATAAATGTTGACATATAGAGTCGTTAAAGCTTTGAGTGCAGCGATTTTTCATGCATATGGACTTTGGTCGTTGAGCGATTTTTTTGGATTAAACATTTTAGGAGTCATTCTGTCTAATTTGTTGGTCGGAAGATTTTAGTGCTGCACTGCTGGGGGCAATAATTCCATGCTATAAAAGTCTCAAACAAGTGCAGAGAGGAAATACGAGGGTATTTAATTCTCTGAGACACAGCAAAAGACTTTAAACTCACAGACGATGACTAAAAGTTGAGCTAACTTATGATTAGTGTCAAGCTAGAAACTTGTTTTCCTCATTGTAGGTTTAGAATACTTAAACATCAAAAAATATGGGAGTAGGCCCCTTTATCTATTTTGAATGACACTCAGTTATTTTGATTATGTTGATTAACTGTATAATGCTGCTACAAACAATGCATTCTGGGAATATTAGTTTGCCAATGGTCCCAACAGTCAGATGCTCTTAATTATAGTAATCTATAGTTTACAGCTCAAAATTTGTGATGTACAGTCTTCAAATCTGTGAACATTACCTTCTACCTGCCATGCACCTTAACAGCCACTGCTTTTTTAATTATGAAGAGAAAAAGTTAACAGTACCAGTTTACCAATTTCAATTGGTTCCAGTTTACCAATTTTACCTAGAGTGCTTCTGTTTGTTGTATGTGTGACCTCCCCAGCTATTCAGACCGCACTCCGTCTCCAGAGTGAAGGCAAAACCTCCCTCCACCAAGAACTCAAACTAAAGAGGCGAGTCCACAGAGAGCACAGCCAACGAGAGCGCATCAGGAGCTCTCGAAGCAGCTGCAGCAGCCGCAGCAGCCAATCAGATGACTTGAGTATCCAAGAGCTGGAGAAGATGGAGAAGGACAAGGACAGACAGGATCTGGAGATAGAAAGCATCATACAGGTGAGAGGAACTCAGCGACGGGACAATAAAACTAAAATCAAGTGAAAGAAAGTTTTTCACGTTGGGTTATTCACGTCTCGCAGCACGCACGTGAACTGGAAACCAGAAGAAGAGAGGCGGAAGAAAGAGAGAGGAGAAAACAGAAAGAAGTGCAGATGGAGTTGGAGAGACAGCTGAAAGAGGCTGAGACGGTAAACAAAGCTTTCATGGTTATTTACAATTCTTCGAAGTGGAATCAGTGTCTGAATGAGAGAAGCTAATCTTTGAGTGCTGCACAAAATACTGGCCTTTTAAAAGTCAGACTCAACCTTTACAGAGTTTTTATGGTGGAGAAATGGTTCCTGGAAAAGGTGATTCAGGCATAGGTCAGTTCTTTCCACCATAACTAGTGTGTGTGTGTGTGTGTGTGTCTTCATTCAGTTAAGAGACAGCATGCAGGCCGAGATGCAGGAGAAGGACAGGGAGGCCGAGCTGCAGAAGAAGAGGATCCACGATTTAGAGCTGACGCAGCGGAAACTGGAAGCTGCTCTCCACATGGAGATCCAGGCTCGTCTGGAGGAGGAGAGAGCCAGACAGGAACTGGAGAGGTAATACACACACACACACACACACACACACACACACGCACACACACGCACACACACACACACACACACACACATACACACACAGAGTGTAAGCCAAATATTTACAGTCTGACACTGAGGCGCCGCTTTTTTTTTTTTTCTTGGTTTCATTTGGAATCACATAAACCTACAGTCTAAGGTGCAGCCATTGTAACTTTTAATGTAGTCCATCTTTTCAGTTTTCTACAATAAAACAGAACAGTGTTTCAAAATAACACATTTTCAAACAAGAGTTAGGCAATCAGGGGAATTTGATTTTCCACTCCCACTTACTCATTTCCTGATGCCTTGAGAAGGTGATGTACTCTAATAAAAACTTTTAAGCATTATGTTAGAACCTGCCCCCTTTAAACAAGAACACTTGCCGTGAGCATTTTTTCTGTTATGAAATGAATTTAAGCTTGGAAAACAGAGAAAATTGGTTCTGAAAAAAAGATTTTTCACAGCAACATCTCATAGTTGTCAGAGTCTCTTGACCAATAGGCTTACAACAAGTAGAAACTTGTTTGCTTTGAGGTACACTTCCTCCAGCAGCTGCTAAAACCCAAACAGTTGGATTTCTCATCGGGAGCAGTTAAGCATCTGACAAGTCATTCTAACCAAAGGCTTTCCCTGTACTTAGTATCCTCACAGGTTGGGTCACATCTGTTTCGTGGGCGGCCTGGGTTTACTTACACATTCCATTGTCCTGTCCTCTTGGAACAAAGGTGTAAAAGACTAAAAATGTAACTTAAAAAACAAAGTGGTGTTAAAATATTTGAATTTAGGGGTGTCCGTATGGTCTAGTGGTTTGGTGTTGTGCCTGATGAGGTTTCAGGTCTTGATGGGTCTGTGAGGAGTTTTGAGGTGATCTTGAAAAAGTCTCACTCCTAGATGCCTGATCATGATAAACAGCTGTGTCTTGAAAAAACACCAAACCATTAATGGTTACATTGGGTCAGCTCTTTCTTCTCTTCTTTTTTCTCCTTTCCAGGGCATTGCAGGTGGAAGAGGAAAAGCGTAAGCAGTTCAAGCTCCTGCAAGAGCAGCAGAGATCCCTGAAGAGCCTCAGCACCATACAGGAGGCTCCAGACGGCTACACAGACGAGGACACCCCCTCAGCTCTTCACTCAGCCTCTCAGGAGCTTCAGGACCTGCGGGCGTCACGTCAGAGGAGCCACCAGCGCCTAGAGGTAAGACGGTGACTGTGTATGGATAAGTGCTTAAAATGTTCACTGAAACTCCTCCTGATAAACCAACTGTGATTTTATTTCTCTAGGAAGTGCAAGAGAGGCTGAGGAATGCCAGTCAGCATGTGCGACACTGGAACGTCCAGCTGAACCGCCTGATGAAACCCCTCTCTCCTGGAGGTGCAGTATAATCTGAATCTGGCCTTTCTTGATCCTCTTAAAGGGACAGTGCAAGACACTGAGTTTCTCCCACTGTTGTTCAGCTGTGTGTGACAGTATTTGTTTTTGTTTATTGTTTTAGAACGGTTGGAACATCGCTTATCATCAAAAAACATGTGTCCTAAAAAGGAAGGAGCCCTGGCGAGTAATGAGTTCATCTCTAAGTACAAGATAAGACCCGATCAGAGCCTGCAAATACCTGAGGAATACGAGAGGCTGGAGGAGCAGCTGGAGGCCACCAACCTGTCTGATGGATCGGAAGACACGCAGAGAAAAGCCAATGGGCGAATGTGATTGCTGAGGGAATGATCCTTTTAATCCCAAAGTCCAGACATTACAAAAGAATACTTCTATTTGTTTGAGGTTAAAGTGACAAGAAGATGGAGGAAGAATGCAAAAAGTGCTTTTTGTATTTATGTGTTGAAATGCACATGGTGATGAAGAGTTTGGTGAAAACACATCCGAGTAATTTCAACTGAGATTTACAATTTTGTACAATAAAAGGTTTATTGATGAAATAATTATAACATTTTTGTAGTGTTTTCTTTCCCTACCAAACATGGATGTTCCAAATTATATTTCAACTCTGACAAACTTCTGGAAGGAATAGTTTTACTTTGCTTTTATGGAGCTCTTTGACTATATAAGGTTTTCAAAACCAAATATGCCTAAAGTAATATTCATATCGTGTGAAGGGACGAAAAATATGCAGGAATCAGGCTTCTGGTTATACAATTTTATTTAGTAAAAAATTACATGCAGAACTTGTACTGCAAGGATGGGGTTAAAATACAGCTAAATACTGAAATAAAATAAAAAAATACAGTACTTTTACGTATTTTTTTTTACCTGTATTTATAGTTAAGCAACAGCAATTTCAAAACCTTGACGAGTAGATTCATTAGCTAATACAAGGTC
This sequence comes from Thalassoma bifasciatum, assembly GCA_008086565.1. Lineage (NCBI taxonomy): Eukaryota > Metazoa > Chordata > Actinopteri > Labriformes > Labridae > Thalassoma > Thalassoma bifasciatum. The sequence continues at coordinate 32,958 of RPOG01003648.1, read as the reverse complement.
TACTAAGTCTCAGGAAAAACTGTTAGAATGATCCATAAATATGATTAAAAAAAAAAAATTGTTGTTGTTAAAGAGATATAATTTTACCAGGGACTTGAATTCTAGTTTGTGAATAAAGACCTTTGCACATAGTATGCCTAAGTATATGACATTTTCCAGTGCAGAATTTTTCCTATTTTCATTAGTAACTCTTGGTAACATATAATGTCTCTAATTTACATTAAATAAATAAGAAATAAAAATGCATCGAAAAACGTTCAAATTTATCTCGAAAAATAAGAAACAAGAATAAACTATTGTATTTCAAAATAATTTATCCACATACTCTTCCAAAGTAATTTAGCAACAATATGTTTTGGTTTTATAACTTCATCGATAAAATTATGGAACACAACGTCCAGGAGGTGACGTAGCACGCAAGACGTAAAACTGACCAGGAAGAAGTAATCAACACAAACAAGATGGCGGCGCCCATCACTGTGTCATGCAGACTGTAGAGGAGCTTTCGACCAGGGATAAATACAAGTTTTCTATCGGTGAACAATAGTTTTTCAGTCAGATAATGGTTCTGTTCTGATTCCTGGAGACAGAACTACACCCTTGGTCCACTATGTTGGCAGCAGCAGCCTCCAGATGGACGCTCAGCTCCTCTCTGGTCCCTCTGAGCAGGAGACTCCTGACCAGTCAGTCTGGCTCAAAGGATGAAACCCACCTCCCCGTCCCGGACTCTGAGGCGGAGTCCCCCCAGAGACAGAGACCCAGAAAGGATCCCAGCGGCCGCTCCGTGTTCCTTTTCCCCGGCCAGGGCAGCCAGTTCGTGGGGATGGGGAGAGGACTTCTGCAGTACCCCAATGTCAAAGAGATGTTCACGGTGGCTCAGAAAATCCTCGGGTACGACCTGCTGGCTCTGTGTCTGGAAGGGCCCGAGGAGGAGCTGATGAAGACGGTTCACTGTCAGCCGGCGGTGTTTGTCACTTCTCTGGCTGCTGTGGAGAGGCTCAACCACGTCAACCCAAAGGTACCTGCGTGACGTGTCAGTTGTTTATCACCAAACTTCTACTTTAAAACCACTCATGTTTCTACTCTTTCATCCACAGGCCGTTGAAACCTGTGTCGGTGTTGCAGGTTTCAGCGTTGGCGAATTTACCGCTCTTGTTTTTTCTGGTGCCTTGGATTTTGCACAAGGTAAACACGTTTTATTACCTTTGGGGTGACCATATTCTGAAAACTGAAAAAGAGGGCACACTCCACCTGGTCTCCTTGAGATATAGCAAATATACCCAGAGATACCCAAAGACGACCAAGCAGCTTCATAAACCATACATTTATTCGGACCATCCCATCAATAATGTCCTTTTAGTTAAATCTTAGTTAAACAAAAAAGAGAGAGACAGTTTCTTTTCAGTGTTCTTTTTGTAAACAAAAGAAAGAGAGAGGTCATACACCCTTGTTATATTTGGACCAATGTAAAACTACTGGCTCAAAATTAGAGAAAAAGAAAATGGGAGGTTGCATTTTCTTAATTTGTTTTTCCTGTAGTCTTCCTCGTTTGGCTGGTTTTCAAGTCTCCAGACCCTTTGATTGCTACTGACAAAGAGTGCCAGCTTTGCAGGCAGTACACAGTGCTTCCTACCTGTCATGACCATGGCTATAAAAAGAGGAAAACTTTTTCTGCAGTTTGTCTGTCCATGATCATTCATGCTTTGGTATTTTCAGTTTGGAAGTGCAGCGAAGGCAGTCAGAGCATTTTTCTGTTTCAGTCTGGGAGAAGGAGCAGTCTTGGTCTTCCCAATTATGATGCATGCGACATTCATGCTCATTAACCTGACAGCTAAGTACATTGTAACCGTAGTATTGCCAGTGACCCAGTGGCTTTGTGATCTTTAGAACAAGCTGAGCAAACCAGGATGTCTAAGGGAGTTTATGGAATCCCCTCAGACATGGTTTTAAGGTTAGAAAGGAGGACACGTCTAGGCAAAAGAGGGCGTATGGTCACCAAAATTACCTTATACGTATCATGACTTTCCTCTGTTATGGTCAAGATGTCACACACTTACACCCCCCTGTGTGTTTCAGCTCTGTATGCAGTAAAAGTGAGAGCAGAGGCCATGCAGAAAGCATCCGAGCTAGTTCCCAGTGGGATGCTGTCGGTCATCGGGAGACCCCAGGCTCAGTATAAGTACGCTTGTCTGCAGGCTAAAGAGCACTGCAAGAGCCTGGGGGTGGAGGAACCGGTGTGCTCTGTGGCTAACTATCTGTTCCCTGATGGAAGAGTCTTAGCAGGACACCAGCAGGTATGAACTGAACTGCTCAAATTGTCTTTTTCCACAATATTCCAATATACTGAGATGTACCTATGTTATCAAAATACAGGCATGATCAACGTTCACTACAAAATACTGGTCAAGACATGCAAAATATGTGACAAAAGCCACTCAAGGCTCATCTTTTTACTCTGTTGTCCTCATAGGCGTTAGATTTCCTCCAGCAAAACTCAAGACGCCTCCAATTCATGAGAACCAAACCTCTGCCTGTCAGCGGGGCGTTTCACACTGAGCTGATGCAGTCAGCTACTGAGCCTCTCAGAGAGGTGCTGCGACAGGTGGAGGTGAGTCAGATCACGATTTCTTGAAAGACTTGTCAGGATGATATAGTAGCTACTATTTTGGAAATCAAATGATATTTTGGAAAATTGTCTGTCAGTTTGATGTTTTTGATTTTGGTTTGACATCAAATGTCTTTGGGCACTTGATTTGTGCAATTTTTTTGGTAGAACGTGGAAAATTATTCTACAAATGGAAAAAAAAACAAGCAATAAGAGTAACTGTTTGTTGCAGGGGGGGAAATCTACTTTATGATCACTTCCCACTCAAAAAAATTGCAAATTAAGATCTTCTTCTGTAACCCTGTCCAGATCCGTCGTCCTGAGATCAACGTCTACTCCAATGTTGACGGCAAACGCTACATGAACGAAAGCCACGTCCGCAGGCAGCTGGTGAAGCAGCTGGTGTCCCCGGTGAAGTGGGAGCAAACCCTACATGAGATTTTTGAGAGGTCTCAGGGGACTAAGTTCCCTCACACGTACGAAGTCGGCCCAGGGAGACAACTTGGCGCCACGCTGCAGAAGTGTAACAGGAAGGCGTATACGAACTACACAGCTGTGCCAGTCACTGGTCACGAGGAGTGAGATGTTCACTCTATGATGATCCATCAGCTCCTGTGGTTGCTTCTTATGATCTTTTTGTGTAAATAAATGTTTATTTTTATACATGAGACGACGTGATTTCTTCATTCAAAGATTTATTTTCATCACATGAAAAAGCATTTTCAAATCTGAAAACAGAAAGTCCAGCTCCCTCTTTTTGTTATCAAACCAGGTCACATATCATCTGTATAAAAATGTTGCCTCTTAAACCAGTAAGAAACTAATCTGCATATAAAAGACTGCAAACCAGCAACAGTCTGGTCATAAGAAACAGGCTTTTAAACATTAATACAACTGTGAACCAACATGTCACTGCTACAATAAGCTGGCCAGCTCCTCAGGCAACACTGTAAAACCAATTACAAACATTTTAACGCCACAAATTTAGAACATTTTACTCATGTTTCTAGTTAAATTCAATACCGCGTACAAAGATAGCTAAAAAAAAAGGAAAGTCAAAGTAAACAGCAGGAATAAATCATTTAGAAACAATCAGTTTTGCAAACATTTTTTAAAAGGACCCTCTCATGGCCCTCTCCACTCCGTGCACAGTGCACCCAAAACAGTCACTGCAGCCACCAGTGCTGCTGTCACCAGTGCTCCCCTGGTCCAGCCAGTGCAGGGTACTGGTTTCAGACTGGAGACCTGTGACATAAAGCAGATTTGTTGAAAGTTTGTGTGCTTTTTATCTCAATCTTTTCACTCATTTCTCCTCCACATCTCAGCTAAAGCTCAATACGACAACAGAATAGCAAATATTACCCATGCATCTGCTCTGAGGATCCCCTGCCCAGGCACAGAACTCCGTATCCAAGCTTTTACGGCTGTAGACAGACCCTGGAAGCCTAGAATCTGACTGTGGATATCCCTGAAAAAGAGCAACACCAGCTTCACAACATGCCATATAAAGATGGTGAATGTCACGAAAGCACTTTCAGGAAAAATAATTTGTATTTGTGTACCGATAGATAGTCCTGGTCAGCGCCTGAGCAGGTCGCAGTATGTGCAGAGGAGCCAGAGGCCAGTTTGGGCATCTGCCAGCCCACTCCTGATCTAGTTGGTCTCCGATCAAAGCCAACTGCCGACCAATGACTCTCACAGCCCTGTCGTTTATTCTGAAGATGATAAAAACATGACTCTTTAAAAAATCTCATGAATTATTAATGTACTCAAGTTAAAGGGCCACTGAAATTACAGAGGATGTGTGCACCAAAACATTTGGAAAAACCAGCACTGGTGTCAATTATGTAAGATTAGTGGACTATATTTGGTATACTGAGTGTGATACAGTGCCCTCTACTGGTCAGAGGAGAATAGTGTCCCATGTTTCGCTGACATCATAGACTGTATAATACATATGGATGTTACCGCATCACCTATGTGTTACTGATGCAGAGCAAAGAAGCCAATCGCCGGCGGGGCCAAGTTGGAAATGCTGACTCAAGAAGCTTTGAGTCTCCTCACTAACAGCTACAGGGCATCAGACCTGTCAGTCATGTGTGCTGCACCTCTGATTAGACAAACTTGTGATCTCAATATCTAGTACTAAACCATTGATTTAGAAAGAAATCCACCTAACGTGCAGTGTGTGCCGTTATTTTTTTGTGTGGCCCATCCACTTCTAATCAAGTCCTGCCTTAAGTTAATTTCTGGCTACTGCTGTCTACAGTCAGTTCTCTTCACCAAATGACTGTACATAGTTCCTTTTGTTTTTGTCTTTTAAGCAGGAAGAAGTGACAGGTAATACATTTTCTTGTGCACAGTGTTGATGATGTACTTATGATGGAACATTCAAGGCTTTGTTCTGTACCTGAGGTTTACATCCAACGCAGAGCTGGTCCCTGCCTCTCCAGGTCCAGCCTGGAGGGAGACCGCATGACACAGCTGTCTTGTTTGTTCCACCATCTTGTTTTCTAAAAAGAGAGCCAATATCATGTAAATAATTGTAACATCACACCTAAGAGAACATAACTTTAGTAAATATGCAGAACTTATTCCATAACAGCCCTGAGGTTTGTAGGTGTTTATAGGTCGTCTTTGTTGACCTCCTAACGTTCATAAATGTGCTGGGTAAATATTAGGTCAGGTGATCAGGATAGGTAGCGGCTGTGTTACCAGGGAAAACATTCAGGTAGATAAAACAGGCTCTCCCAGGTGAGAGGCGATGACATCACCTGTTGGATTAAGTCCAACAATAGTAGCACGCTAACTTCTGTACATTGCACTAAGAGTGTATTTGGATTACTCCTTGGACCTCAACACGTCTGTGTTTAGGAACATTCTGTGAAACATACTGTACATATTATCTACCTGCATGACTGGATTTATGACTTGTTATTTTCAGTTTCATGTGAACAAACAGGTTCGTTGAATGCACCTGTCTACAGACAGTTCCTGTTGTACATGAGCTCATGTGCTATCATGCAAATGCTCTATTTCCATAACTCAAATCATCCAAACTGCCTCACAAAAGAAGTAAACATCACCCCCTCTTGAAGTTTAAGTCAAGGAATTTGTTTCTGAGCAAATCCCCAGTAATTTTACTGCTAAAAGGGTGGGTTTTAAGGATTTATCTTTTTATTATTAATGCCAATTTGATGAGAAATATTAAAATACAGTTTTTACAGTAACAGATACAGTTTTTGGTGTTATAGACATTAGTTAAACGACCATATGCTTAGGTTTATTTTTTAGGCACTGGTCATGATAAACTTTCAATCTTCTGCCATATTGACATAACAAAAGATGAAGTCATCCCTCTGGCTTTGGCAAACAAAGGTCGTTTTGAAGATCACATATTACATTACGCATTAAGCCTTTAGAAATGAAAAACTATTTAAAATATCTCGATAAATTTCTGGATTATAAAGAAATCTGCACCACTTTGTGGTATTTTCTAAGAGACATTTCTAATGGATGTGACTGCTCAAGCCCGGATGGATAGAACAGGTGCATAAACGTAAAAAGAGAAAGTTATTTTAGCTTACCGTGTTTTGAATTCGGACGCCGCCCTGTAATAAAGACAGAAAACACATGTTTTAATGTTTTTAAGAACCAAAATCTTGAGAAACTTGTATGTTTTTTCCTGTACTTACAGCAGCGTCCTTTAGTCCTGGTGCTCTCAGGTAACTGCTGCTACAGATAAGGTTGGACACACCTTTACCTGCTGCTTCCAGGGCTGACCACAGGGGCGCGAAAGCAGCCACACAATGTCAGGTTTGAATTTAAAAAAATGTACGAGGATGACTCTTTTATGTAAGGAGCCCCTTTGATGACATAAGAGAAAAAAATAAATAAGTCGTGGTCACGCATTGTTTATTTTTTTCTCCAAAGGGGCTCCGTAGCTCTTTAGATTATTGAAAAACACATTTTAAAATAAATATTCATAAAAAATATAGCATTAAAATAAAAAGTCAAAAATTATGAGACTATTAAATAAAAACGTTGACAAAAAAGGCAAAATTTTGAGGTAAACATTCGAAATTTTGATTTTTATCTTGTAAATATTGACTTTCTTTCTCAACATTTTGGCATAATAGACCAAAATAGAGAAAAAAATAACCAAAGCTCCCTTTTCAATCTAATTTTTTTTATTAGCAGACAGAGCCTTCTTTAGATTTACCTACATGGATGGTTATGGTAAAAAATAAAACTACTAGATTCATAACATTTTTCCCAACTCTTCTTGCCATTTGTGAGCTACAATTCAAGGTTACTATGAAAGGAGTTCTTGGCAGCCCCTGTAGGGATAGGAATTCACCTTTGCCTTGAAGAAAATGTGTCTTTGGAAGGTAAACAAATTAGGGCCACAGCAAAAAAAAATTAAGAAAAATAAAAAAATAAGAAGATAATAATAATAATGATAATAATAATAATAATAATAATTATAATTAAGGTCCAAAAGTGTGATAAAAAGGCAGCATTTTGACTTTGATATCAGAACTCTCCCTTTTTTTCCTCAGAATTGTGGAGATAATTTCAGAATTCTGACTTTAATCTTAGAGTTCTGACTTTTTTAGTGAATGGACTATATGAAAAATAAATGGGATCTTCTTTTTTTTTTTTTTTTGTGGCCCGAATCCTCCTCAGCATGCTTCTCAGTACTTTGGGGGTATTTTTCAACAAAACACTTATTTCCTCAGTGTAGGTAAAGCAGAGAAGTCCAGTGTAATTCCCACGTATTGTCCTACACTGGCTCCTGCTGGTGGCACATGGTAATGAAACCCTTTAATGACATCACTGCGTCCTTCGTTGCTAGGTAATTCTCCCGGAAGGACCAAACTCAGAACGACGTCGTTTAATGCTTTAGACATTTCACGTAAATAAAATGCAAGTTAGTTGTTCAAGAATTATAAAAGGGTGGTCGAATTTTTGTTTTGTCAACGTTATACAAACTGGGGCTTTTATTGTGAAGAGTATTTTGAGCGCGGTGGGCGTTGTCAGTGTGTGCCGCTTCACGACGCCGGGATCAATAAATGTAGCTGTTAGCAATAAAACTGCTAACATGAAAGGAGTTTCTCATTGTTAGGTAGAGGTGTGGTCGCCGCAGACGGGCTGTCCTGCTGTTTTCTACCATGGATTTAGTCAGCTAGAAGACACTTAGGAGAAATTGCATCACTGTCAGGGTGATGTCCGTCCGCCCTGCAGCCTCTGCAGCAGCAGCAGCAGCAGCATCAGTACGGGGAGGATTCAGCAGCCTGCTACACTGAGCCAGCCCGGCTAGCTGATGCTGATGACTGGCTGTTTCCTGACATTGATTTGCAGGTCGGTGACTTGCCATGATGTATTGTGTCTGCATGGCTTTTCCCTTACAGTGCATTATTCTTATGTTGTTATTTTTTTGCTTGTTTACCTTTTGTTGTGTGCTCCACCCTAGTGGGAGGCACCATGGCCGGTAAGGTGAAGTGGGTGACAGATATAGAGAAATCTGTGCTCATCAACAACTTTGAGAAGAGAGAATGGGTGCAAGTCACAGAAAACGACGACTGGAATTTCTACTGGTAGGTGTCTGTCTTTGTTAGAGCTGCTTCTTTGGATAAGGTATCATGCAAACATCATGTGAAACATCCTGCTAAGGAGTGCTCACACTCTTTCCTCTTAAGCACAAATACTATGATTAAAAATACCTAAGATCCACATGTCGATCGTGCAGAATCTAACTACAAACATAAAAAGTTCCAGTAATTATAATGCAATGTCCATGCAGTTTATTAGGATGTATTATCTAATCATGACATGTGTATCAAAGCATGAACAAAGTTATTAGGTTTTGTCCAGGAGCTTCAGATGTAAGGATTTAAGGGTTGACAACATAATTAATGATGCATTTCATCAGGACGTATCTTGGATGCAAAAATATTGGATTATTACAGTCTGTGGGCGTAGCACATTCATCCAAATGAAAGCAGCTGAAAGGATTAGAATTTAAATCACTCTTAATCATCTGAAATGTTGCAGAATGCTCGCAGCGTTATTGTAAAAGTTCACTGATGCCATACAAGTATAAGCCACGGGATATTTTTATTTTCAATGTAAGAAACTTTAGAGCCGTTATTAATATGAGTTATTAGGGGTGCACCATATTGGATTTTTAGCCAGGGTCCGATATTTTACAACTCATTTAGCTGATTACCAGTATTTATTTTTAATTTTTTTTTTGCACACTTGATTGCAGAGACCATCAACTTTGTACTGCATTCAATTAGCGTACAGTAATACAGTGCACATTCTCATTCATTTTTCATTAGTCTTTTTCTTTGCAAAAAAAAAAAAAGAATACTTAATAACTTACCCTTGTAAAGCCCGACCCATAAAAAATAGTCCCAAAATTCCAATTTTTTGGAACTGAGATGTTTATTAACCTTTCTAACAAAATCCACAAAAATATTGCTTCATCATTTCATTCATGATATATTTCTTGTATCACATTTGACACACAGGACAGAATTTTGCTCCACTTTTCTTTATCTGCTTACACATTTGTGCTGGCTTACTTTACCAAACCCATTTACCAAAATCAGCCTGAGATAGACTCTAATGTTTTTAACACAGTGTCAACAGGCAGACATGAAATGTGCCTGACATCCTACGGTGATATCATACCATGTGAAATAATGTGTGATCTCTGGCATCACTTGTGCTGTTGATGATAACTACTGTGGGGTTTTAACCAATCAGAATCAAGTATTTTACAGCTGGGTTTTAACACCTGTTAAAAATAGCAGTATGCAATGCACTAGAGGATTTTTTTTTTTTTAATTCAATTACAAAGTCTAATTCTGGCACCAGAGTTTCTGGATCATCATCATGTATCCTCAGTATTACTCATGTGCAGGATGAGCATCCAGACCATCAGAAACGTGTTCAGCGTGGACACCGGCTACCGCCTGTCAGATGACCAGATGGTGAACCACTTCCCCAACCACTACGAGCTGACCAGGAAGGATCTCATGATCAAGAACATCAAACGTTACCGCAAGGAGCTGGAAAAGGAAAGCAGTCCACTGGCAGAGAAGGACGAGAATGGGAAATACATTTATTTAGGTATTTGTCCAACACTTCAGAAGTAACGGAGAGTAGAGTCTTGATTTGCTCCTTCATTGTTTCTTACTGTCTCTGCAGATTTTGTCCCTGTGACGTTCATGCTCCCGGCTGATTATAATCTCTTTGTGGAGGAGTTTCGTAAAAACCCGTCCAGCACTTGGATCATGAAGCCCTGTGGGAAGGCGCAGGGCAAAGGCATATTCCTCATCAACAAACTGTCCCAAATCAAAAAGTGGTCCAGGGACAGCCGCACCTCCACGTGAGTTCTGGACGGTGTCCTAACACACAGTCAGAAATCACTGCCCGAGAGGGAGTTACTGAACACGCAGCCTGGTGCCAAATTTTCTTCTTTTGTTATTTTAAAATGAAGCAAAGAGCAGCTGCTACACTCAATTACTGCAGAGACATTATTCTAGTTTAACAGTTTGTTCTCATATCTGAGGAAAGTGAGATATACTGTGGATGCACTTAAAATCTAGTTACAAACTCAACAACATTAGCTCTAACAGCTGACAGGTTTTCTCCTTCTTATTCCTCTTCTTCTTCTTCTTGCTTGCTTTTTACCTCAAGTTTTGTGGCAGCAGCCAGCGGCAAAGAGGCATACGTAATCTCACTCTACATCGACAACCCTCTGCTGATAGGAGGGAAGAAGTTTGACCTTCGTCTCTATGTCCTTGTGACCACATACCGCCCTTTGAAATGCTACATGTAAGTCTTACACGCCAAAGTGGTTTATGATGGATGTCAACACCATCTGAAAGAGATCATTTTTTATCTGTACAGGGAAGAAAAGTGAGCCTATCTTATTACTTAATTTAAGAAAAAGTCTTGATACAAGAAACTAAACAAGTAAATCTTTCTTACACAATTTTCTGACTTTTTCTTATTGCTGGAATCATTTTGTCTTTTAATATCTATGAATACGACATTTTTTCTGGATTTTTCTGTTAAATTTGGTTCATATTAAGTCTAATGAGACATTTCTTTTACCTATAATTGTGCATAAAGTTGCTGTGTTTGCAGTTTTTGCATGGTAGAGAACAGATTTCTACCAACAAATGACAGCTCTTGTATCACTTATCAGGCACCTACCCCTCCTCACAAGTTTAGGCATCAACAATAACTACGACCAAATCTTTCACCTTGTCATCTTCTCTTTTGTTGCTTCAGTCTATTTTTCAGCAGTAAAAATCTCTTCGCAGGAGTTTTAAACTTTCGTTTTATTCCCTAAATCTTTATTCAAAAAACTCAAATTTAATTTTCTATTGGGCTATGAAGTGGACCTTGTTTTTCCACTGTAAAAGGTGTCCTGGTCTGTTAAAAAAAAGGCACAGTGAGATATCTTTGTCAGAAAACAGGACTTGAACATGTTCAAAATGAGATTGGTAGAGATGCAGGGTAAAATATGTCCACAGGGGGGCGCCTAAGTTACACATTCCCAGCAGAAGCAATAAATTGTTGTGCTTACATTACTCCTGCTTTTTAGCTGTTAAATTTACTGATTGAGCATTGCTGTGTTTGATAAAAAGTTCTCTGGTTCAATCCTCAGGTACAAGCTTGGTTTCTGTCGGTTCTGCACAGTGAAGTACACACCCAGCACCAGTGAACTGGACAACATGTTTGTTCACCTCACCAACGTGGCCATCCAGAAACACGGGGTGAGTGGAATAAAGTGTCTTAACTTAACAGTCAGTTTGGTTTATTGTTTGATGCTTTGTTCAAGATATGAAAGGGTTATTCACTAAATAATGATTGTCCTTCCTGAAAATGAGAGACCCAATGACACAGCATTGTAACACCAGCTTGTATTTTATCCTGTTCGCATGAGTCAAGCCCCATAAGGCTGGACTCAGAGCAGCTGAGACTACACTTGACTTTTTTCATAACTTTTTAAAATGAGTTTCCTTCTGCTGACATCACTGATTTTTAAAAAATGATTTATTAGGCAACACAACAATATCTCAGTACTATTTCCACTCTTTACCTTTAACATAGGATGACTACAACCACGTCCATGGAGGCAAGTGGACAGTTAGTAACCTCCGATTGTACCTGGAGAGCACCAGAGGGAAGGAGGTGACCAGTCGACTGTTTGACCAGATCCACTGGATCGTTGTACAGTCGCTCAAAGCTGTGGCTGTGAGTTCACATGAACATTACTTCTTTAAATAGCTCATATATCACATATAAGTTTGTTAAAAATATGAAATGACATATAAAACTTGGTATAATCCTTGAAAAATCTGCTTGGGGTCTCTTTTGCTCCCAGAGAGAAACAGGACAGTCAGTCATTCGTGTTTAGTTTCCTGTGAGAGCTTTTTCAAATTATTACCCATGCAGCCATGTCATCTCCCTTCGATAGCTCAGTTGGTAGAGCGGAGGACTGTAGTGGATGAATCCCCAGAGTGTGGTGGTCACAGGAATCCTTAGGTCGCTGGTTCAAATCCGGCTCGAAGGAGAATCTTTTCAAAAATCAGATGTACCACCTACCAAGCATGATGTAGTTTTCCAACCTCAAAGTAAGATAAACTGTTTTTCTGCAGAAGATTGATGATTAATTTGTTTGAGCTTGTGAACACAGCCAGTAAAAGTGACTCTACAGCTGCGTGTTTGCTCATCGTCCCCTTCGATAGCTCAGTTGGTAGAGCGGAGGACTGTAGTGGATGAATCCCCAGAGTGTGGTGGTCACAGGAATCCTTAGGTCGCTGGTTCAAATCCGGCTCGAAGGACAATCTTTTCAAAAATCAGATGTACCACTTACCAAGCATGATGTGTTTTTCCAACCTCAGAGTAAGAGAAGCTGTTTTTCCACAGAAAGAGTGATAATTAATTTGAGCTTGTGAACACAGCCAGTAAACGTGACTCTACAGCTGCGTGTTTGCTCATTGTCCCCTTCGATAGCTCAGTTGGTAGAGCGGAGGACTGTAGTGGATGAATCCCCAGAGTGTGGTGGTCACAGGAATCCTTAGGTCGCTGGTTCAAATCCGGCTCGAAGGAGAGACTTTTGAGTCGAAGCCTAAATTCCTAAACCTAAAATATAACACTCATGCGTGAGTTGAATATTTGAAAATGCATACAGCTCAGCAGTGGAGAGATACAACCACCAAGTAACTCATTTACCAGGACTATTTTACTCATCAGCATCTCTTTTTCACTTTTTTTCCTGACACCAAACCATGAAACCAGAACACTCAAGTAGCAAATAAATCCATAAAGTTGAATAAAACAGAAATACTTAAATCCTTTGGGGTTATATCTGATTGTGCTTTAAAATCCATGGTGTTGTATTCACTTCCCATTAGAAAAAACAACCAACAAAGCAGATGTGTTGATGATGGGTGAAAGTGTTTTTACTTTGTTCCTTTTCAGGTTGTGTTCTTAGTAATAAACCCTCAGCTGGAAACTAGAGGCTAGCAATACCCTGATGTGAAAGGCGCATGCAAATACACACTTCTGTTTTTACTGCTGCTGTCTGACTGACTGACTTCCACTCTCAGGCCTTTGCAGACATGGTGTAAGAAGGACCTTGTCCACAGGTGTATTTTTAGCCTCATAGCTTTTCTTCCCCTCATAATAACCTATTTAAGGGATGATGTAAAGTGAACAGGTGGTTATGTGAATTAGAAGCCCGACAGGGTGCGCCCTTTTTCCTGCTAATTCATCACAATTTTCAATCAACAGGCACTGGCAAAATATGTTAGATTATTTTCCGCAAATTGATTCAATGTGATGTACGTGAGCAGCATAACTAGTGCCGCTCTTGTATTTGAGAATGAATCACTGTTGTTACGAATTTTTGACCAATCAGAATCCAGTGTTTAACACAGCTGAGTAATAATAACTTTCACAGTCATTGTCTTGTTATTATGATCTGTAATGTAGGTTTATTCCTCCTCCTCCAATCCACCCTTTTCTCTCTCCCAGCCCGTCATGAACAACGATAAGCACTGTTTCGAGTGTTACGGGTATGACATCATCATCGATGACAAGCTGAAGCCATGGCTCATAGAGGTGAGTGATTTGACTCAGAGTTTAATTGACTATAAATGACCCTGTGCGCTGTAATCCTGCCCCATTTTTGAAGTATTACAACCAGCCAAGCCCTAAAAATACTTACCATGCTTACACACTGACTCCTCCTGTGTTTAGCAACTTTAAATGCCCTGAAGGTTGATCTTTGTGTGTTGAAATCTGTGCTGAAGGTGTGGCATATGTGGTTGTCAAACTAGGCATAAGTGAAGGATGATACTGACTATTTCCTCTCAGCTCCACACCTCATTCATCAAGTTTGGAATTTTCATGTTTTAAATTGCTGTGCAATCGCTCACTAGGTTTTCTAGGCTAGGTCTGAACTATTTCTGCTAACAGACACCAATCTGATCTATTCTGAGTGACAGAGAATTGGTCGCAGGGCATAAATGGTCCTCAGTGAGCAACTTTGTGTAATGTGTGCCACAAACTCGGTCAAGAACTCTCTCCAGTTATTTCTGCAATCATGTCTATGAGCTCTCACCAGATATTATCTGTCTCTCTCAGGTCAACGCTTCTCCCTCGCTGACCTCCAGCACTGCCAACGACCGCATCCTGAAGTACAACCTCATCAACGACACTCTCAACATCGTCATGCCCAATGGGGAGATCCCAGACTGCCGCTGGAACCGCAGCCCACCCAGAGAGGCCTTGGGCAATTATCAAGTCCTGTGAGTGATAAAGAGATGCACAGTAGACTCATCACACGGTCACATAGATCACATGAGTCTGAAGGCAGATTTTGCCCCAGCTCAATGGAACATCCAGCCCTTTGATAGCTCAGTTGGTAGAGCAGAGGACTGTAGTGGAGGGCTGGTTCAGATCTGACTTAAAGGAGAGTACATTGATTCTATTGTGCTGTGGCAGTCTAGGCTGATCTTGCTTGAAAAAAAAGTGCAAAATTGGTTCACAGACTTCAATTCTTGACAGACAGAATCTATTGAGCAGAAGTGGTCTCTTGGTCGACCAGTTAAACGTTAAAAGCCAGCTCTAGTTGATGAAGATGTTCTGCCTCCCATACTTTTTTTGACTCAAATCTGCTTTTGCCTTCTTAATGCTAAGTGATACAGAGCAGGACTTTCCAAATTTCCCCAAAATTAGGGGTGCTGGAGACCACTGACCTGCAGTGGGAATACATGAGAAGACCAATTCTAAAACAGACAAAATTGAACCAATATAGGCCTGAGATACTTGATTTAACTTATCTGTAGAAAATTGGTCTACCGATGTAGACATCTTGCTGGGTAATGTGCCTCTTCTGACATCATCACCTAGTTTTGTGCCAATGAAGAAACAAAGAAAATAGATCAAATATTCTGTTTATTTAGTACAGTGGATGATTCACCGCAACATGGTGGTTAATGCTATCCTTGAATCTCTAAAATCCAACTGGAAGGAGAAATTTTAACATTGTCCAAGCCTTATTTACTGCTGGAATTATTGTTAGACTGCATTTTGGATTAAGAAGGTAGAAAACAGCCAAAACAGAAGACTACAAGACTAGCATTCACCAAAAAATCCTGCAGTCTGGATAAAATGTCTCTCCTTCGAGCCGGATTTGAACCAGCGACCTAAGGATTCCTGATACAGCCACTACAGTCCTCCGCTCTACCAACTGAGCTATCGAAGGGAGGGTGAAGGGGCAGGGACTCACTGCGCTCAAATTCTAAACAGTGTTAGCAGCAGTGAGGGTCAAAGGTCAGCATGGGTGCATTGTTTAGGTTAATCCCTTTGTTTACACTCTGTGTCACTCATTCAAATGCAGAGAGCCAGCCGCAGCAGCTGGAATTCCCTCTCTACCTGATTTCTCTTCCTCTGATCCCCCTCAGGTATGACGAGGAGCAGGCGCAGAGCGAGAATGCGGAGCGTGAGCTACGGAGCCGCTCGGGTCAATCCCTGGGGTCGAAGGGCGGCAAGGGGAGTGCAGGCGTTCGCCCAGCTGCTGCAACCTGGAAGTGAAGTTACACAGTTGACTATGAAAGACTTCCTGTCCTTTTTTTTTTTTTTTTTACATTGGGCACAGTGGTTTAAAAAAAGGACCACAGACTTTTTTTATAGCTGAGTATTTGGAGGATTGGACCTTGTCTCTTCTTTGCTCACTGAGGGTACGAGGGGTGAGAACTCTGGAGGAAAATCAACATAGTGGAGTTTAAAGGCCAGAGTTTTAGATTTGGTGGGTGAATCAGTAACTAAAAGTGTTATAATGCTCCTGTTGCTTAAAGGAGGGCTGAAACGCAAGAGAAGAAGATCCCTCACTGGAAGCTTCAAGTGCAGAACTGCAAACCTCACAAATGAAAAGAAAGCTCCCATCATGACAAGGGGGATTCCAAGAACTTGAACTATGCATGATTTCTGACACTTTACCTTGACCCACCACAAAGGTGCTAGAGCAGAGGAATCGCTGATATAGAGTGATAATGTTGATGGAAAGAAATAAGAGATCCACCCTACAACAAAGGGTATAAAGATATAGTTTACTGATATTTGAAGTACTAAATGTATTGAGAGTTTAATTATGTTTTTTTATAGATGCTTTATTTGGATGTACAAGCAGAGGGGGGTCTTTGACATGATTGTAATAGGTGCTGACTGCACTTTATATCTTTGTTTTTGCTTTAATATCAATATCACGTGTTTGAGTTGGATCATATCTACTGCACATTAAAATCTTGAATAATTTGTGTTGAGGATGTATGCAATCCAAACTTTTACTCTTTCCTGCAAATGCTTCCAGAAATTTGTAGATGGTTCAGTGAGAGACTAAATTCCTGCTTCTGTTTTCCTAATCTGTGCTTCTGAGTTGCTTTAAAATGTAATATAGATGAAATGAATGTTCCTTATTTATTGCTAGTTTCATCCTTTTTCAATACAATCTGAAAAGTTAAGAGTTCATTCGTTTCATGACACAATCAAATGAAGAAAATGCTCTTATTGGGTAGCACAGACCCTTTGAAAGCATTTTACCACTTCAGCTCTATTTACTGCTGTGCTAATTAAATGTGTCTCAATTCAGATTATTATAGCTTTCACGTGAGTTAAAAAGAAAAGGCGCGTGTGGTTGAAGACCTCTATTTCTGTAGGTACCAGAGTCTTTTTTCAGTTTATTTATTTTTCAGTTGCTTTATTTGTGGTCATGATTGATGTGTTTTGCATAAACAAGCAAGCAGCACTTCTTTAGTTAGTAGATAGTGTTAGTTGATAATGTGCTGTGTTTACCATCACTTTGGTTTAACATTTACATTTATATGACTTTTCTGAACTTTGTTTTCATAAAAAACATGTGTTGCGTGGTTGTTTAATTTGAATCCCCCTATAACTTGACGTATGACGCTCACGTGCTCGATGAAAATATCTAACTCTTTCTCTCTTTATAAATAAACCTCTGATTTGCTGATGGCCTCTGCACAGCTCTGGAGGCCCATTCAGGGCCCCGGACCCCACAGTGGGAACCAGGACCTCCAGGTGCCTCAGTTCGAGAAACTTTTTCGAGGGACATGACGTCAGGCAGCCGCGCCTCTCCCCGGTCTGTGTAAAGCGTGACAGTCTTCACCACTGCGAGGCAGGAAGTAAGTGACTTTCAAAATAAGTTTTCCACTTCATTGTGGTTGTAACTGATTCAGACTTTGGTGACACGACAGTCATGATCTATTTTTAGAGCCTCTGATGCATCAAATAACTTGACACCCTATCATGATGTTTTATGATAGAGAAAGTTATGTTTCTTCGAATTGTAGCCATTACTTAGGCAAGGCAACTTTGCTCCCAAACCATTTCACTTCTTCATCACACACAAGATTCTCAATGTCATTACATGAAACAGCACGAGTTCATTTCATGTATAGAAAACATTCAGATAATACCAAGGTTTTAAACACGAAAAAGTAAAGTAAATAAAAGCAAAGCACAGGTAAACAATGCTTTAAAATTGGACCATTTATTGAATAAAAAATTTCACCAGGACTTGTGTATACTATTTATATTTTTGTAAGCACAGACTGGTCAAATTGTTTTGATTGCAATCTAATGAAATATATATCGAATCATGGAAAAAGATTAATGGTTGAATCATTCGATTCACATCAAAATAGCCCGTGTCGGGGTCAGGGGTCCCAACAGTCTGGAAGAAACATAATTTCTCATCTCATTTTTTCCTATAAAAGGCAAATTTTGCTTAGTCATCCTCTTAAAGTAACAGACTTGGTCACTGGTTTTTTTTTGTTTTTTGGGGGTTTTTTTTAAAGGGAAATGGTGTCTTTTTGCCATGAGTCAGCTCTTCAGGATGCTTCCCACCTGTGGTAAAGTGGTTCATATCTGAATGAAAAGATATTTCTTTTTCACCTCAGTTTTCTAATGGCATAAAATCAATAGTGTACTGATTTTGGTTCAGTTAATTTTGTTACTTGAAAACTTGAAAATATGGCCCAGGCTATTTCATCAGTGTAAGAGGGCAATGATTTGATCTTCTTTGCATGGTTACAGGTGTTTCCTGTATAAAGGAAATAATTATTATTATTTAAAAAATAGAATAAAATAAAAAAAGAAGAAAAAAAACATTAGAAAAGAAATGCGTATATTAGAATACCATAGGAGAAGTGATGGTCTCTCCCATGGTGTCTGCAACCATTACATGTCTTATTTTGAAAATCTTAACCGGATGTTCTCAGTCTTACTCATCGTGGCTGACAGTTGTGTCAGGCAGTTAGTCAATCGATGGTGCCGCTGCGAAGCAGAAAAACGGGCGAAAAGATTTGTTAACGAGAGAAATAACGCTTCAGTCACAGATAAAGCTTCCAGTGGGATAAAACTTTGTCAGGTGAGTCCAAACGAAGACTTCCTCCTTTCACAATCCAACTTTTTTCCTAACGGGGCTGCGGCGCATTCGTTCACTGAGTGAGCTAATCGCTAACGTTTAAGTGAAGTTACCCCTCGATAGACAGATGTTTGAAGTTGTTTGAACTCACAATGATTTACTTTAAGCGTAAGAAACATTATTTGTAGTTTTGCGGGTTTAAAATTTGACTTAAAATGGACTTTCAGCTCACTTTTCATTGACTGAATCTATAACCCTGTGCTTATCTGAGCTTTTTAAAGTCCTCAGACTTAAGGAAGCAGACTTATGTCGTAGTTGGTTTTAAGAGTTAGCCCCTTATTGGTGTCGCACTTTTATTTGTTGTAAATAATGATTGTTCGTCTGGACATTTTAACCCCCGTAGGGAGAGACTACAGTGTTTCTTTGCATGGAGATAAAGGGCGGGGCAGGTTTCGCAAGTAAAGATAACCCCTGGTCCTTCGTATCATCTGCTGTACATTGTATGCTTTACCCCTATTGCATAATTTTCCCCTTTTCCCAAAGCAGAGAGGTTTGCTGAGTTTCTGCTGGCTGTCTGCTCAGTGTCAGGTCTGCCCATGCTTCATGCTCACACCAGTCTGAGGTGAAATTTGCGCAGTGCCATCCAGCTGCCAAGTCCAGTCTTCACTGCTTTAACTCCACATTTAACCCAAGTCACACACACACACATAGAGAGAAAAAGGTTCCTCTTCAGAGACAGGTAGTCTGTGGATTTACTGTATTGATCATCTGCACTCACGTCACTGTCAACACGACGTGATTAACCACGTGAAGCAGAAAACATGGGACTTCCTGAGCATGATTAATTGCTGTGATAATGTCATGAATCATTGGAAAGAATCAGTCATACAAGCTGAAAAGCACATTATATATTGACTTTTTTAGGGGAGTGCTGTTGTCAGGTTAAAGCAGTAGTGAAAGCTCTTCTGGTTCCTCTTTTTTCTATGTGGTTGGGGGGCATGTGAACCAATTGCACTGTCACAGAACAGAGCTAAACTTAGAGAGGGTATTCCAGTTCTCGCTGAAGACACTGCTTTCCATTTGAAGAGATCTATATTAGTGTGTTCATCAGACTCTGAGAGTGATACACGTGCTGCCAGTTGCCTGTTCCAGTTGTCGTATTCCAAAAATGGCAAATTATCTCACACTCTCATGTGAACACTGCCAGAACTTTAAAGAATGAGCTACAGCAAATATTTAACTTTGGGTTGGCCAACTCTTTATTTTGGCTTTTGTCCTCTGAATCATTGACAATGTTTGCTTTCCACAATGATATATATCTTTGTCCTTAAATTATTTTTTTTTCGAGAAAGCTAAAGCATTATGGTTATTTTTGTACCATTGCAAGCCTCTTATACTACAGGAATGGTGTCCTGCCATCTCAACGCCTGGTTTCACTTTGCCTTACAGCTTTTGAGGCATTGCTCACATTTACAAGGCACCCCCAAGTCTGAAAGTAAGACGCTTATGTTGAAGTGTTAAAAACTGCAGTTCTTTAAAATTCCCTAGAAGTGTCCAGCAGAAACATCGGAAACCACTGCAAGCCAAAAAAGATGCTTGTGTAACAGCAAAAACAAACTTGTTTACAGCCTTTTGCATGTTTTTAGTCATTATTTCAGACATTATTAAGGGGTTGTGTTTAGGGTGAAACACAGGAACAGCAATTTAGCCAGCCTATAACGCAAACCTTCGAAAGTGGCCTGCGGAGTGAAACTTTTCCACCGTTGCTGTGCGGAGGGTGAGCCAGCATTTTCAGTGGAAATGCGGATGTCACACTCAGCTTTGCGTGTACGCATTGTATCTTCACTGTGCATGCGCAAACCAAACAACAACAACGACAGCGACCTAGCATGTCGTGCTCATGCTGCTGAATCTGCTGGCCACCTTTCATCAAAATGTGCATCTACTATGCCATTTCTGCAACCAGCAAAGAAGTTTTCATTATAAATGCCAGACGATCGACTCACCTCCACTTAGGGCTCTAAACCATTGACACATATACAGCTCCTACAGTTACATCGCCGTCAACAGGCCTGTCATGCATACTACAGCTTTTTACGTCCCTCAGCGTTTCCATGTGAACAGATAGAAACAGACTAGAAACTAGAAATGCTCACTCAAGCTAACTTTCTGTTAAACTAGCTTGGCAAGAAACGGTCTACAAGCTAACAAAGCTCACCCGTCAGTTAAGTTACCTGCAACTTAATTAAGCATGACTATGCAAAATTTGCCGTGGTGATATTTTGAGTTTTTTCCAGGCTCTTAGCTTGCTTATGTGGAGAAAATAAGTATTTTTTATCAAGGATCCTTTGCTTTTTCAAGCAAACCCTTGAGGAACAACAGGTTTGTCACTTCTGCATTGGCTTCATTTTTAACACCAAAGATTTCCTCTTGAACTGTATCCATCCGGCATTAACTTTTCTTTATCTGTCTCTGGAAAATTTTGCTGATGTGCACGCACTCACACTCAGCAACTGAGTCAAGTTCTTGCTCCTTCCTGAAAATTCTGCAGCCTTAAACGCATCACGTGACCGAGCACTGTGCGTGCAGGACGGGGAGCTTCCACAGGAAAAAGCTCCCCGTCCATTACGTCAGGATCTCCTCTTCCCTGTCATGTAACACTGAGTTTCCCTCCATTATGTCCCGCTCCATGCTGCTGGCCTGTCCAGTGGAAAACGCCTGAAAGTGTGGAACAAATGCTATTGTTTCTGACAGGCTGTAAGGCAGACTGATGGAGATACAGCTGACCTGGTGTTGATGGCCTCATGGTTTCATTGTGCGGTGTTTTGGAGCCTCTGAAGCTGTGTTAGTGATCTCTAGAAGGGCTGGGAAAGGTGGCAGTGGAGAGAATCCACAGTGGATTCCTGTGGATCAGCAGTCCTGTGCAGCTGTTGAGCTCACATGAGGAAGGAGGGCAGGGGTGATTGACTGACGGGGGGTAAAAATCAAAGTCATGACCGGCGATTGCCATGGAAACTTTTGACCTGACTTACAGCTTGTTTGGAGAGCACAAGAAGAAATTCATTCCTCTAAAAGCACATTCAGGATTTATCGCTGTCACGCTGTGAAACTGCAATATTGCAGGATAGATCAGCTGCAGCCCCTGCCTGTGAAGTTTGGCCGGCGTTTTATGCAACAAAAGGGGGAAGTGGAAACTGATGAAAAAAAGCCCACTCCTGGTCAGATTCGCAATTTTCATGTGATTAAGACATTAAGACGTTGACAAAGTAGAGCTCAAACTCAGAGTATTTTTAAGCATTATGCAATCGCCTTCCTCTTTCAATCCCTACGATTAGTATTGTGCAAATGAATGAAGTGAGTTGAGTGTGCTCACTTCTGCCTGCTGCATTTACTGATTCATGCAGTGACACAGACTGAGGCTATGGGCTGACGTTTATGCCACTAGAAACTGAATTTGAAAGCATGATATTAAATTGAGACTAACGTTTTGGAATAGAATTTGTTTGCTTTGAAGTTAAGCTTAAAGTTCAACTCACTGTATTCCTTAGATTCAAAATTACAAACCATATGACATGACAGCATAGACGACATACTGGTTGTGCCACACTGAACTGCAATTGAGTTTTCATTTTTTGAATTTTAGGTAGATTCAATACAATTTAAAACATCAAACTGAGTTTCAGATCATACTTTTCAAATTCAATATGATGATTACATTTCTCAGCTCTTATGAGGCTGAATGAAACGTTGACTCTGTGACCTCGCTCTACATAATGGTCGTAGTGTTTGAAGTGTGAACTCAAATGTCAGGAGATTTGTGGCTCTTGGTTGGTTCCTTGTCCCAGTTTTATTTTCCAGCCTTTTCACATCTCAGAGACAGGTATGCACGTGCCTGTCAGTCATATATGAGCTCATCTCTGTGGCCTCTATAAGCCGTTGTTTTCGTATCCTGTTCCTTAGCTTCATTCATGACGAAACATGCCACAGGCTGAGTAAAAAGTTGTCTTGTCCCTTTTTTCGTTTTTGAAAGAATGTGTTCGTTTAAGACATTTTCCACCATCTTTATGGTATGTTTCATAGCATGGCTGTTCTCCAAGCCACTGGCAATACTAGCAGTGCCTACTGATTTAGTGAATGTCTTGTGAAAATTTATCATATGAAAAGCAAAATGTGCAATATGCTGAAAATTCAGGGACGTGGAGCACGTGTCCACCAGTATTGCTCACTCCATGAGGCTGTACCTCCTTAAGTGAGCAGCCTTTGACGCCTTACCCACACAGGTTACAGTAAATTACCAATACCAACTACAATGAGTCAGCATTACAATAACAGTACAACAAAACTAATGTTAGACGGTCCATGAGGTAGAAGTAAATATAATGGAGGACCAGTTAATCTTGTCACTTCTTGTTATAAAGAAGTACTTACTTCTCCAAAATTCATTTAAATCCATTAAAACCTTCTTTTTCCTTGATAATGATTTCTTTTCAATAAACAGTATAAGCTTTGGTGTAACATTAAAATAAAATGACATGAATTCCATGCTTTTACAATTTTTTAAATTCAAAAATATAATATATCATTGAAAATATCAAAGGACCAAAATGCAAAAACATACTCTTAGTCAAAGAACTCCTTGGTGAAATGTAATAACTATTCTTTTCCCTTGCTTTCTTTAATGAATAAAAAAATCATATCAATATTGTATACCCTGGGTTTAACATTTCTGTTATGGTGTAGTCACCACTGACTGATAGCTTGTTTTGTATATCTACAAGAAAGTTAAAAAACAAAACTCATAAGCTGTACTCCTGCTTTCCGAATCGTTAAACTGGCGTACCATGCTACAAAGCACACGAAGCAAAAGGTAGCATGCAGTATGTGAGTCATTCATATGTAGGAAGCTGTTTAGAAAACAGTCCATGTCTCCT
The DNA here is from genome assembly GCA_008086565.1 of Thalassoma bifasciatum. Classification (NCBI taxonomy): domain Eukaryota; kingdom Metazoa; phylum Chordata; class Actinopteri; order Labriformes; family Labridae; genus Thalassoma; species Thalassoma bifasciatum. The sequence goes on along the minus strand of RPOG01003648.1, from coordinate 9,440 downwards.
CTTGTAGGAACTTTTTCTTTAGCTATCACCTCCCCCCACACGCTGCTTCTAAAGGTCATTGGCCTCTCATGTGTGTGTTAGTAAAACATGACTCAGGTCTTCTCATTTTCCAGCAGTGGAGCACAGTTCATCTGCTTTTAATAAAACACTAGTTGATTTTCGCAAAGCCTCATTTGTGCTGATTTAAAAACTGCTCGGTGTTCTGTAATCATAAACTAGTTGAATTCTTAGAAACAATGTGGGATCTTGCGCAACATGCCAAGTTTCAGTTTCAGGCATTGTAGCAGTGAGGAATGCATTTTTTCTCCTCTAACACGAGTCTATTGTCAGCAACTGAATTCCAGCATGCTCAGAACATTTACTTATCAGACTTTGGTGGATGCCAGTGTTGTCATTTATTATGTAATCACCACGAGGTCAAGAGCCCTACGTTTAAGCAGCCTTGATGAAATCATGTTTTTCTTGGCTGGAAAAGCTGTCACTTTAGATTCAAAACCAGTTCTCCACATGTTCTCATGTGCTTTTTTTTCCCAGAGCGTGCATTGTTGCGTTTCTCTATGTTCCTCTGTGAGGTGATGGGGTGAGTGGACTTCAGACCTGGACTCAGTCAACAGCATTGTGTACAGTTCTGGGTCAAGCCTGGTTCAATTGTTCAGCACAGGCTTCCATGTTAAAGAGTGCCAAGGGTGTGCAGACGCTTGTTCCTGTTTGCTGTTGATTACATCAGGCCTGTAATGGAGCTTTTGTGGTCAAAGAATTTCCACATGCATTGTTGTAGTGATTGTTTTGGTCCTCTTCCATCCACCTGTATCTTAATGTTTTCATTGTTGAAGTCAGATTTGAAACTTTTATCTGCATTCAAAGACAAAAAGACCTTGACGAAGAGCTGGGTCATGTGTAAATGAGAAATATTCTAAGACAAACAATACAGTCTTGTCATTCCACCTCCAGATGAATAATGTCGACACTCATGTGACTAAATCTTTTACTTCTTCACTGGTGCAAGCTTGTGTCAGTGTGTCCTCAGACTTGTTGCCATGTTTAGAGAAGATATTTTTGTCTCGTCCCATGCGTCCCTCATGTGTCCTCTGTTCTGCTGCAGCAGGGGTTGAAGAATGAAGAATTTGAGCAGCTGGTAATGAAATCAAAGACGGGACAAGAGGATGACATCCGGCTGAATAGTTTGAAAAGAAAAGGGCTTCATATTATCATCATTTATCTCTGTGACAGTTGGTGCTTTTATGAACAAGGCAGCCCACTCAACATATTTATTTTAAAGCTAAATAGACACAATTGCAATGGCTGTGAGCAGTGTGTTTGTGATGCATGTTTTTGTAATACGCTGTATCCCCCTACTGTAAGTGTACTTATAGAAAAAGGCAATTTGAGACACAGCTGGAGTTTTCTCAGAAGTAAAGAGGATTTTAAAATGCAGTTTTTCAAGAAAATAGAGTCATTTCCTGAGCATTAAATTCAGTTTCTGGTGACGCAAATCTCAGCCCATAGGAGCCTATCTGTGATCTGTGTTAGTTAACAGATGATAGACGATTTTGGGGATACTGCTGAAGCCATTAACACAAAGTAACCCTGGCACTTTGAGGTAACTGTGCTTCAGCTTCAAGACATCGTTTGTCCAAAACATTGGACTTGCGTTGATAAAACTCTTCATTTGACTAGCTTATTACTCCAGTGTGTCTGTTAGCAACAGGCAAGATTAACCACTCTGCATTGTTAAGTTTACTAAGTGTAAGGATAAGATTGTTTATCAGACATCATCTTCACTGTTAACGCACACTCCAGTCTGTTGTGGATTGATGTATTAAGTCTGCTCTCCATCATTCATGAGGAAGTGGAGTACAATCAAACATGTGGTTTCCTCTAGAAAAAGTCACCAACAACATCTGTTTGTGTGTATGTGTGTGTTTCACTGACCTGACTGTAAACTACAAACACAGTTAAAGGGAGAATTGTTCTCCGGCTCGCAGTGACCACAATACCACCCTCTGTCTGAGTGCTGCTCCCGGAGGGCACGGGCCACTGACCAATGTCCAACACTCACACTCACGCTCGCTGACACACACTCAGCACTGGTCCTCATCCTCTGGCTCAGCTGAAAGAGGCCCTGTGTGTTCACACTTGGCACCAAAAATCATCTTATGTGACCTGATCAGCAGTGAACAGCTCTGAACTAGAGAGAAGTATTTGGACGGAGATAATTAATGTTTGATAAATTGACAGATTTTACAGGGATGCAGATGCTCTTCACGTTGGCCCCTTTTCTTCTTCTCCTGCTGTATCAGAGTATCATCCAGCACATCCTGCTCCACTGATCCATCAGTTTCTTTGACAGGCTCACCTTCAAAGAAAGACCACACATGCTTACGTAACCAAACATCACTGCCAAGATAACAGTGTGTGCTCCTGACCTCATTGTGATACACACCACATTAACACCACTGCAAACATCACTGTGCTGGACTCCACTCTCCCTCAGACAGAGCAGGGCTGAGATATCACTCTTTATTTTTGATCTGTTGGAGAAATTTCAAACATATCCTGTCAGAATTATGAGAAATTTTTACAGATTGATTCTCAATTTGCAATGAAATCAAAGAAAGAAGATGGATGAATGGATGAACTGATTATTTGAAAGATAGAAAGATGGATAGGATAGAGAAAAAGATGGATGGTTGATAGATGAAGGGATTGAAAGATTGACGGCTGGATGGATGTAAAGAGAGAAAGATACATGGATTGATGGATGGTTTGATGAACGGATCAATAGAAGGATGAAAGAGAAAGTGAGATGGATGGAAAGATAGATGAATGGCTTGACAAATGTAAACAGACGATCCAATAAATGGATTAATTGATGAGCGGATGGCTATAGAGAGAGATGGGTGGATGGATTGACAGATGCAGAAATGGATATACAGATGGATGATAGAAGAATGCATGAATGGCTAGACAAATGGATGGTGAGGGAGAGATATATGGATGAATGGATAGATTGGAGGATAGATGGATGCATGATAAAGACAGTCAAAAGAGGGAGAGAGAGGTAAAAGGACACATGGGTAGAGAGATAGATGGATGGACTGACAGATGCAGTAATGGATATACAGATTAATTGAAGTTTGCTGGGGTGGATTGATGGAAAGAGGGACAGACAGATGGATGGATAGAAGGATATGGATAGAGAGATGGATGGTTTGGCAGACAGACAGATGCATGAATTAATAAGCGGATGCAAGGATCAATAAATGTGACAGTAAATGGACAAACAGAGAGATAGATGGATTAATAGATGATAGATGCATGAATGTATACAGGTGGAAAGATGGACGGAGGGAGAGAGAGAAAGACAAAAAGATGGATTGACTGATGGATTCTTGATATTTTACGAAGGCTAAACCCACATTTTCATTGAGCTTCTTGTGAGAAACTTTTGTGTTTATTTTGATGCCCTTTGTATATCATATATCAGCTCCCACCCTTTGGCATTTTCTGCTGACTCTGTTTAGTACATCACGTTAAATTAGACTTCTCTATTCTCTCTATTTGTGTCTCTCTTTGACAGTCTTTGCTGGGGAAACTTCAGAGCAGCCTGCTGTGACCTCCTGGTCTGACAGCTTCTCTGCAGCGATGGTTTCAGACGTCAGAATTAACTCAGTGTCAGCCAAGCTTCACGCTGTTAGCCCTGTTGCTTTCATCAGAATCAGTTTCATTACCTGAAAAAAAAATCAGCATCAGAGTTATATGAATATATTCTTGGCAGTTCCTTCTTGAACTGTACAGGTGAGCAGCCTCTTAAATCATCCATTAATCTGCAGTGTTTGATTGTGGCTGCAGCTTATCAGGGGAGGTGTCATTAAGTGTTAAATTTGCATGCTCAAAAGAGGAACAACGGCAACTTTATTGACACAATCTGTCATTTGAAATAGCCACAGTCTTGTTGGAGTTTGATGTGAACTCTTTGAATTTTTTATTAATGATTCTGATTCTAATCGAGCGATAGTTGCTTCAGCTCGGTCCAGTTGAACGAATCACTCGAGATGAATTTCAGATGAGTTCTGTCGTCTGCGGTCTGCCTCAGCTGGATGTAACCACAGCCTGAATATAAAAGGCTTCTTAAGAGATACTGGATCTGAACTGGGGCCAATCAGAGCCGAGGAGAGAGGAGGAAGAAGAGTGAAGAAGAGGATGGAGGAATAAAGAGGCTGTTGAGTTTGAAATGATGGGCGTGAGGAGGGAAGGGAGGGGGGGAGAACAGTGGAGCGACTGTCGCACCCGTCTTAAGGAAGCGGAAGCTGCACGCTGTGTGCTTCTTGACAGTTTCTTTTTCTCTCTGTCAGAATCACACACACACACACACACACAAACACACATTGGGTTTTTTAATTGAGTGTGAACTACCACCAGTGATCGCTGTGGTTTTGGTCTGGTGTGTGATGTGTGTGTCAAAGGATATAAAAACAGATGAAGACAACCGCTTTCTGCAAGATTACCAAACTAGCTGAGCTCACACACTTTCACTCCCTCCCCCCAAAGTCACAGGATTCAACTTCTTATCAGCGTGTCATCAGAAGCTGTAATATCTGAAGAATGTTGTTGTGACTGATGTGTTCTTGCCTTAAAACTAGTCAAGAGAGTTAAAATCCAACTTTTTGTTTGAAACACAGATAAATGAGCTGATTTCCTTTCTGTCTCACTCAGGCCCTACACATCGAGTGTAACTCAGGGCTGCAGAGATGTCAGGCTCTTACGATGGCTCCATGATTGATGTCTCCAGTGATAGCTTCTGGGAGGTAATTCCTATTCAGTTTTTTTTTTCTATTTCATAACTAACAAGTTTGTTGTACTGTCTGACAACTCTCTTTGTCTGTCCTCAGGTTGGAAACTACAAGCGAACAGTAAAACGTGTCGATGACGGCAACAGACTCTGTAATGATCTGATGAACTGTATCCATGAGCGTGCGCGCATCGAAAAGTCGTACGCACAGCAACTCACAGAATGGGGGAAAAGATGGAGGCAACTCATAGAAAAAGGTAAATCAGTGGTTTTCAAGCTTTTTACTCAAAGTACTGTCTCAGAAAATAGTTGACTCTTCAAGTTCAACCATGATGACTGATACTAATCCTGTAGTGCAGTAAGCATAAGTATTCAACTACACTCAAAATAATGAAGCATTGAATTTTAAGACCCTAAAATTATTGCTTGTAAACCTACTAAAACGTTGACATGAGACAAGTTGGCGTAATGAATTTAATATAAGTCAATATTTCATGATTTTAAGTGTACATCTATGCACAGTTCAATAATTTGACCGTGGGTTTATTCTTGATAAGTACATTTATAAGTGTATTTACAGGTATATTTATTATTTCAAACAATATAAAAACACAGATAGAGCATCAATACCGTGCTTAATACTTGTTTATTGCTGCTGATATTGAGTTACATTAACATCAGTACATTAGGATTCAGATCATTTAAAAAAAATTATATCCTACTTTCATTCATGAACTTACTAGAATCTTACATATTTGATGACATTAAATGTTTAATTTTCAGTTCTTTAAATTCAACCTAGTGCTCCTCTGTGTATCACTTGTGGTTTGTTTCGTTGCATATTTCAAAAGTGTATGATTTTAACAGACTGATGCTTATTTTGTCCCTCAGGCCCTCAGTACGGCACGTTGGAGCGGGCGTGGTCAGCTCTGTGCACCGAGGCGGAGAAGGTGAGCGAGCTCCACATGGAGGTGAAAGCAGCACTGATGGGAGAAGACTACGAGAAGCTGAAGAACTGGCAGAGAGACGCCTACCACAAACAGATGATCGGTGGCTTCAAAGAGACTAAAGAAGCGGACGACGGCTTCCGCAAAGCTCAGAAACCCTGGGCCAAGAAACTCAAAGAGGTCAGATTGTGGTGGCACTTTTTAGGCGACATGTTTTGAGTCCATGTGCAGCAGGTTTCTTAAGCCACTGCTGTTGATCTCACCCTTCAGTTCACATGATCACATATTACTGACTCACTTGTATTTCCCTCCGTGACTACCTGCTTAGTGAATACACACATCAACCACAATGTGCCGAGGTGGCAGACAGCCTCTATATCCTGTAGTTCTTTGACTGCCAGGAGAGGGGAAGGAAACACCGGAGGAGGGGAGAGGGGGGCTTACAGGGTTACTGGCTTCTTCTTGTTCCAACTCAGGTTGATTTATTTCCTACTGCTGCTTTTATTCAGAAGTCTGAGTGTGGCGGATTAATAACGCTTGATCTGCCCTGTCAGAGTCAGAATATTAGTGCTTAAACACCCGCATGTCCCATATCAGCCCCCACAATATAAGTGATTCTGTGATTAGAGTTGCATCAAAACAAAAGTCTGATCCTTCGATTAGGGAAAAACCTCAGTGATGTGACGCCTAAAACATGAAACATCAGCAGTGTTGTTGACGATGAATTATTGGTTGTGGTTAGTTTTGACAACATCAAGTAGAAAGTTCTTTTGTTTTTTTGCTTAAAAAATAAAACAGAATATAGTGGGAGAACACTGTTGCTTTAAGCCATTTTGCAGGGCAACAAGTTAAGTTGCCTGTTGGATCCTAAATACATTCACTAAGTCAGAAGTGACTCAGTGAGGGATAAAGCAACATGTTAGTGTAAACATCAGAGTTTGTTATCTACATGTTTGCATTACTGCAGGCAGAAGTCCCCTACAAGACGCCGTGCGCCCAATTATGATGCAATGTGTCTATTGCTTTATTATTGCTTCAACATCACCATACTACTCCTGCACTTAAGAGCATCCACGTACGAGTGTTTATTTACTAAGAGCTGCTGAACCTTGTGCAACCTCCATCCTCCTTGCCCTCATTTCCTGTGTGTGCATTGTTACCAGGGGGCGGTGACATCCTGGCCTTGTCATCCAGCAGCAGGGGCAGTTTCGTAGCCATACTGATTTATTGATCGACCAGACAAACGAGGGCAAGTAGCATAGGGCATAGAGGAAATGAGGCTAATTAACTGGTCTAGAAAATGAGATCCTGAAATGTGTGACATGGGCTGCATGTCAATAATAGGCAGACAGAGCGAGTGACAGTCATCAGCTGCTCTGTCTAACAGGCCATGGAAATTCAGTTCTGAGTGCACTGAGGGAACACTCGACTGCCTGGTAAATTAGATTACAGAGTACAGGCTGTTGTCTTTGGATTTTAAGTGGTGTCTACTTCATGACATCATGGTTTGTTCAATAGGGACATAGCTGCTCTGGCTTCAGCCCAAGATACACTCGGCCCTGCCCAGGACGCTCTTTAAATAGAGCAATCACGCTGGAGTTTGCTTCCCCAAATTCTCATTGTTTTTCCAACATGAAGTGTCAGAGGAAGGGTTGTTTCCTGTTGTCATAAACGCATCACAGAGAAAAATTAATCAAGGGTCATCCAGGTTATTGTAATCTAAAATTCGAAGCAATACTCACACATATTCTTAAAGATTTATAGTTGAAAATACGTCGCTCTAAGGCTGCAACATGAGGTCGTTCAAGGTCACCAGTGGAAAAAGCCTCCCTTCTCTGTGTTTTAACTCGTACCGCTCAAATCCACAGGTGGAGACGATGAAGAAGTCTTACCACTCTGCATGTAAAGAGGAGAAACTGGCAGCCAGTAGGGAGACCAACAGCAAACTGGAGAGCAACAACAACCCTGAAGCCCAAAAGAAGCTCCAGGAAAAGGTGGAGAAGTGTCAGCAGGAGGTGCAGAAGGTAGGGTTTCCTCTGGCTGACAAATTAAAACTTCACTAAGGATTGAGGGGGAGTTATTATTGAGATTCCTGGAGGTCTAATCTTCCAGTTTCAGGATTGTCATTTGTGAATCCTGAAAGTTGACTTGCACAAAAAATCGCAATCGCTGTTGTATTCTAAGCACAGACATTGGAATATTTCTCTCACCTCAAATGTGTCAGAACACCAGATACAATTTTTTTGCTGTTGATGTTTTATGTTGTACACCAGTGTTACTCCACCTTGCTCTACCAAAGAGCAAAATCATCTCTCTGAAATGAGTGACCACAAGTTATTTAACTTTTTCCACATTTTTGGAGATGTACTTGGTAATGCTAACAGTTTCTTTGTGTATTTTTTTTGGTATAAATCCTACTTTTCTCTCATTTATTCAAACTGAGAATAATAAAAATTAATAGTAATTGATATCAACAACACATATGATAAAAAATAATTGCATGATATGAAGCAGTTGCAATACTGAGAATTCATTTTGACCTTCTGTCTCTCAGACTAAGGAGCGCTACGAGAAATCCCTCGAAGAACTTGACAAAGTGACCCCACAGTACATGGAGAACATGGAGCAGGTGTTCGAACAGTGGCAGCAGTTCGAAGACAAACGAATCCGCTTCTTCCGAGAGCTGCTGCTGGAGGTGAAACAGCACCTGGACCTCTCGACCAATCACAGGTCAGACACAGGACAATGATCACATCAGAGATTCAAAATCTGTGAGAGATGCTCAAAGTGCAACATTTTCTTCCTAGATTCCAGACAATCTACCACACGCTGGAAGACACAATCTCTGCTACTGATGCTGAAGAGGACCTGAAGTGGTTCCGCTCCAATCAAGGGCCCGGCATGCCGATGAACTGGCCCCAGTTTGAGGTACTTCAGCATTTAGGAAGAGTGACGGTCACTGAAATTCATCTTTGGGAAGGAGCCTCATCATTACTGACTTAAACACTAAGTTATAAACATCATAAAAAATGTCCAAATAATCGTGCTCTGCAGTAGTTACAAACTGTGAGGACCAATATTTCCTAAGAATGAGGAAGTTATGTAATGATTAATTCAAAAAATGTCAAAGTCAAAACACAACAAAGGCAGCACCACAATAAATATGTTGTAAGAAGTCAAAGAAGGAGTTATAGCTCGGTGTCATTCTTTGTCATTCAAGTATGTGAGGTAGCAGCAGAGCCAGAGGTGGTTTTATTCTGACAGTGACAGACAGAGATGTGTACTTCATGTCATCCTCCAAACGGGAGGTTAATTAAAAAAGAGGAGAGGAGGGCACAGAACGAACTGCATGTGCTTGCAGTGGAACAATTTATAGTTTAGTTTTTTTGTGCTCTTGTAGGCATAACTACTTCTTCTGCTTCCACTAGTACATTATTAGAAGACTGTTTTTGCTCTGAGTGGGATTTTGCTTCAAAGGAAAGTCTTAACTGTAACAAGAAATACTCAAAACAATGAGTTGGACACTCAGAGGTCCAAATGAAACTTGACCAAACTGATTCCAGAGCGTCGTCTCTCCCACACTCCCACACTAACACTTTAAAGGTTAGGATGGCTTGACTGAATTAACCCTGTTCCACACCTGCTTCCCTTTCCCCGTGTCTGACAGAACTTGGACTGGTCCCATCCGCGCTCCCATAAGA
>RPOG01003647.1:0-58994 GCA_008086565.1 Thalassoma bifasciatum | reverse complement strand
TCACAACAAAAACAGGTTGAAGTTTCCGCCTGACGGTTTCAAAACTGCCTCCTCATCGTAGTTTCAAAACCACACTGAACACACACATCGCACCTGTCACACTACCTGCATCAGATCCTGTTATCTCTGCGCCTCTTCATGCTCCAGTCAACTAAAACCTCTCAATGTCAAATCTTATCTTTGGAGGGTCAAAAGGTTTGATCAGTCACATCTCATTTTTTAAAGTCAGAAATTTAGACACAACTTATGAAACAGTGAGAGGATTGTTTTTGTGTTGCATAAGAAGCCGTCCTGCAGTGATGTGAAGCTTTGAGACCATAATTCACTGCTGGACAGGAGGTCAGAAGGTTAATAAGTAATAAAGAATTACGAGCATGTGTGTGTGTGTGTGTGTGTGTGTGTGTGTGTGTGTGTGTGTCCCCGCTGCACCACAGCCACGTCTGATCTGCTGCCAGAGGAGATTAGGTCAAGGCAGCCGTGTAGATGTCACGCTGGCTGTCAGCACATGCACACACACTTTCTTCACCGTATCACACCCATCGCACATACTTACAGCAGAAACAAGCTGAACAAAGTATGCAGTCAACACACACACACACACACACACACACTTTTCCACTTATGAAACACTTTCTCTGGTGCCTCTCGTGGACTCAAACTCGAGTTAAAGCTCCACGATCAGCAGGTTTATAGAAGTCAGGTTTATCATGTGATAACTTTGTCCTGCAGCTTACAGACCTGCAAGTTTCTCTGCAAACTTATTATTCAAGTTTTTCAGAGTGAATACACAGAAAATAGACAGCAAGTCAAACTTAGAAGGGTATGCCATTAAATCTTTGACTCAGATAAACTTATGAATCATTGAGTTTTGATACAAGTTTCAGGAACTGTAAACCTGTTTCTGGACGCCACTTTTTTTTTTTGATAGATGTCTTTGTAGCAGAGAAAAAGAGCGTCATGCAAGACAAGATGTTTCAGCTTGATAGTATTTTTAAAGTCCTGTTGTTCAGAGTTAAAGGAGACTCTTCCTGTTGATTGTCTTTTTAAGTAAATCTCTGCCAGAACAAAAACATCTCAGATCATGGCACCGAAGGGAAACAACAGAAACACAATTTGACCTAAGTGTGTGTCTGTGTCTGTGTGTGTGCGTTTCTTAACTTAAGAGGAAGGGCAGAGGTGTCCTTTCCTCATTCTTTATGTGGCCTGTTGAAGTGCTTACAGATAGTTTGTCTTTTTTTCTGTTCCAAAATAGGTCAGATTTTCATTCATCCCTTTCAAGGAGAACTATTAATTTACAGTTAATCAACTTTCAGTAGAGTTTTGAGGTCACAGTGACATGAAAACAGGAGTGTGTTAATGTTTATGGAGGAGGGTTAACCTGACTTGGTTTGGAGTGCGTGTGTTTGAATTTACTCTGAATTTAGTGCGAGTTAAGATGACAGCGGTCAGAAGTAGTAGATAAGATTGTAGCTGTGTATTAACAGTGTTGCCAGCTTAATGACTTTGTGACTATATGTAGCAACTTTTCAGACCACTCTAGACAAACTTAGAGACTTTTCTAGAGTTTATAGACTCTGAAGTGAAAGCTTGTTTTGATCTCCTAAACGAGCATCAGGTGCTGCCGTGGGCCCCTCCTCTTTCCAAAACACTCACAGGCGGACAAGTCCTCTCTATCAGGAGTCTCATTTTTTGTTTTGAACACGTTTTTTATCTGCATCCTGTCTTTCCCACAATGTTGTTCTCCTCTCTGATGGCGTCCATGACAACAACGTGCAAATAGCTTGCTATGTAAATTAGGGGGATGGCCTCATTTAGTGACTTCTGGGTCAGCCAATAGTGACTTTCCTTCCTGAGTAGTTGGCATGTTGAAACTAGTAAAGTCTCATCCAGCTTTAATGATGTGATGGATGGCAAACTGCCCCATTCCTGCAGGTTTTACACAACTGTATGTGACATAACTTACTAAAAAAAAACCATCAACAGCAGATATTTTGGGAGATATGGTATTTGTGGGTGTTAAAAACAATAACAATGTACACCAAACCCAACCAAAAACCGTGATAAGAACAGAACCGTGGCTTTGTGAACCATTATTTTATACCTTTAAGGCCAGAAAAAAAGGTCATTTCAGATGGTGTCATCATTTTTAAGATGTTTGACCAACAAAATGTGCTGTGATTCGCTAAAATACACATGGAGAGGGAGGAAAGTGTGTTAATTTCGGACACCTAAGATGGGTTACATCGTCTGAAATGACTTACACTTTACCCCTGATCTTAAAGACATTAAGGTGTAGATGTTACATCTGGTCTAAATGGGAAACACCATGGTGAGCACACTCAAGTTGTTTGCGATGCTACGTTTCTGCAGCAAGCAACAACCTCAGCTCTTGAAATATGGAGCCAAATCAGAAGTGCTGAAACTGTAGTTCAATGAGTGATCAAAACAAACTAAAAAAACACATACACACCAATTTAAAAAAGCCAATCTTTCCTGTGAAAAATAAATACGTCTAGAGTCAGGTTCTAAAAACAGTTGCTGGTAGGTGTACTTGCTGATTTTGTACGGACTCAGATTAACTGTTCCTCCTGTTTCCTATATTTGTGCTAAGCTAACAGGCTAATGAAAATTTCTGTTGCAAAGAAAGATACACAAGTGAGGTGTCATTCTTCTCACCTGGCTGTCAGCAAGAAAGTGAAAAAGCTATTTTCTCAAAATACTAAACTAATCCTGAAATAAAACAGTGTTTAAGTGGTTGTCTGGAGCAGCCAGGGAGCTTTCTGTCAGATACTCAGGAGGCTGCTGATGGTGTCATGTGTGAAACCTTTGACAAATTATTTCCACCCAAACCATGATCTCTCCTCTAACCTGACCAGGTGGTTTGGGTTTGAATGGATGAGTTTCTGGTTTGGGTCAAAATGTTGAGTCAATGCTTGGTTGACTTCTGGTTTCACACAGGACACAATTCCATGTCTCCTCTATCTCCTGGGTAAACCTCTCACTCCTGATAAAACACTCACAGAGAAGACTCCAGGTCAGGGATGCTGTCTCTTTAAGAGTTGTCAATATTTTAGTTGTAAACTCAGGGTTCAGCGCTGGGTTAGTAGCACAGAAACACAAAGTTAAACAGGTCGTCCTCTTGAATGTGGATGTTCAAACCTGTGTGTGTGTGTTTCCGTGTGTTTTGGCAGGAACTCCGTGGCTGTTTGCCAAACATTCCTGTTGACAGTCAAACAGTGGAAGCAGGAAGACAGTAATGCTACACTATCAAACACGTCAACACACCTCTTACACTTCTCACTTGGGTCATATCCAGGACTCACACACACTCTCACCTACACACACTTTAACACACACTGTGAAGTGACCTCGCTGCCCTCATGCAAATCTCCAAGGTGATGAAACCGATCAAAACCAAAACAGTGATTATCTTCAGCCTCAGTCAGCACAGCCGCAGAGGAGTTTAAAGGAGCATTACGCCCATTTTAAAGCATCTGTTTTCCTATTCAAAGTGCTTCAATCAGTAACAGGACAGAGTTCATGTGATCTTTGAGTTTTCAAAGTCGGTGGTCAAACGCATTTTGTTTTTTGTTTCCAGCCTCTTGACCGAGCCTTGATTAGAGCGTCACTGACATCTAAGAGCCGACCCCCCCTTGGGTGTCGTTAAGCATCCTCTAAATCTGCTCTCTGGGAACATTTTGTGTATTTATTCTTTATTTATTTGGATCAATAATACGACCTTTTAAATAAATCAAATTCAAGCCTTATGAGGTCAAAACTAACTTTAATGTTTTTGACTCCTTTTCTGGAGTTGGCCTGATGTGAACTCTTCGACCAAACTCAAACTGACAGAGCTCTCGTTTTCGCATTTCAAAGTTTCTCTTTATACGAGGAACAAGACGGATGATAACTGGATAATAAAGGAAACATTTTTCCTTTACAGCGCTCCGGTGTTGATCCTCGGGGTCAAAACAAACTGTAATTTACCCGCTGATGAGATAATACCCGAGATAATTATTTGATAGCTCTGTAATCATATGATGTCGTATGATAATGAAACAAAAACTGATGTAAACTCTTCTGGCAAGGAATTAATTACCAATTTCCTGAATTCCTCATTTACTTACTTCCTGAATTTAATGAATTTAAGGACATCCTCTCGACCTCTACAGCAACATGTAATGCACACCAGAGACACAAACATGGCTCACGGTTGTTGTTTTATGTTATTTAGCAGTACGCAGAAAACATATGAGTGATGACCATAGGAGTAAAGTGTCACTGGAGCCCAATAATACATGGGTCAATGACAAAAAGAGGGTCTAAAAACTTATTTTTAAAAACTTCCTTGAAAATGGATAAAAAACATATTTCTGAGAGAAGAATTATATTTTCTAACAGATTTCAGTAGTTGACCAACATTTCAAAGATTTTAGGTTCATTATTTTTTAGTATTTTTAATTTGAGCACCCAAAAATGTCAGGTGGCGCAACCAAATATATGAAAATATATTTATATGTTCCTGTTATTTTTTCTGTGTGAAATTATTGGCAAGTATCTCTCAAGTGTCTGTAGTGACTCATACATTTTCATTTTGTGTTTCATTTGTTTTATTTGTGAATAAGATAAATAATTTGATGTTAAAATAACATTTCACATTATTACATTGGTTGTACCACCTGACATGGAAATTGTTCCAGTCACCAATGAACTAAAAAAACCTTTTTTATCAGTATTTCAGAGAAATCTACAAACTTTTCCACTTGGTCACAAATGTCATTTGGGCTCCTCTGACTGATGCAGTTTCCTGTTTCCTGTTTTATTCTCTTCACTTTAAAATAAAAGTCTAATGTTACGGTTGCACCACCCTGACATTTGACAAGGTGAAAATTACGGGACAAAAGTTTTTTACATTTCTCAACAGCTTTAAAATTCTTTTTATTTGCAAAGAATGTTTTATTTAAAAGGGTTCAAGCATAAAATAATGCCACTTTATTTTTTATTTCAATTTACAATAACTGACATTCAATTTTTAGAGTTTAATTACTGTGGATACTTGTCAGGACGGTTGCACCACCTGATATTTTGGGGGTTTGAGGAACCAAAACACAAAAAAACATGTTATATTTTAATAGTTTAAAGATGTGTTCAAATAACACAGGTTTCATAGAATAAAGAAATACATGTGATGAAATACTCAATTCATGATGGAAGGAAATATTACACTCGGACACAAAAAAAGGGACGTCACCTCATTGACCCACATGCTCCTTTCTGATAACACAATAAAAGGATTCTGACATTCACAGAGGGAAATCTTGTGAAAGAATCTGCATCATCCAGGGTTTAATGGAAGCCGACACATCACCTGCTAATCTGCTTACAAAACAAGAAATGATCAACTTGACACAGTTTGACCATAAAAGCTTCTCTAAGAAAGAAACCAGAACCACAGGAACGGCCCAGCGCAGATATTAAATTACGGTTTCAGGAGATAATGTTGCACAGATAAGTTGGAAGTGAAAAACAGGGTTCGGGGAAGCTGGATGTTAATCACGTCTTTGTCAGCGACTCGCTCAGTTGAGTGTGATGTTTTTGTCGATTGAGTTAAATCAGATTATATGAACCAGCATGATTTAAAGAGGGTGAAGGTTTATTTAAAATCATAATGGTCAAAAGCTTCATAGCAGATAATCCTGGAGGCTTCATCTAAGATTAGGGATGAGATCAGATACAACATCAATGATCCTTGTTGCTGACTTTAACCTCCAGGCAGCAGTTGTGGCAGTGGTTCCCAAACTTATCTTAGCAGTGACCCCTTTTTTTTTTAACATCAAAATTTTCCCATTACCCCAAATACGTTCTCTTTACAGAATAAACTTTGTACTTTTGCTTATTTTGGATCCCAAGAGGGAACTTAAGACACGTTTTGGCTCTCAAGAAGACACTTTTTTTTGTTATTTTTGCTCCCATTAGGGAACATTGGCACATGTTTTGCTCCCAAGAAGGGACTTTTGCATGGGTTTTAGATCAAAAGAAGACACTTTTACACATGTTTTGGCTCTCAAGAGGGAACTGCTAGGTATCTTTGCTTCAAAGAGAGCACTTTCACATGTGTTTTTGCTCTCAAGAGGGCAATTTTGGGACATTTTTGCTGGCAAGGGGAAACATTTTGCACATTTTGGCACCCAAAAGGAAACTATTTTTGCTACCGTTTTTGCTCCCTAGAGAACACTTCTGCTTATTTTGGCTCACAAGAGAGAACTTTCGACATGTTTTTGCTCCCAAGAGGACACTTTTTGGATGTGTTTGCTGCCTTGAGGGCACTTTGACACATGTTTTTGCATCCAAGGAGAACAGTTTTTGAGTATTTGGCTCCAAAGAAATCACTTACATGTACATTTTTGCGTCCAGGAAGGCATTTTTTGGGTACTTTCCCTTCTTAGGGGTAATTTTGGCCTAATTTTGTTCCCAAGAAGGTACTTTGAAAATATTTTAGCTCCAAAAAGGGCACTTTGATACACATTTTGCTACCAAGGGGGCACAATTTGGGCATTTTTGCTCCAAAGAGGGAGCCCAAGAGGACACTTTTATATGATTGCTCCCCAAAAAAGCACTTTAACACATTTTGTTATCCAAGAGGACATTTTTTGATGGGTTTTTTTTGGCATTGGAGAGGGAACTTTCACATGATTTTGTTCCCTAGAGGGCACATTTTGGGAAATTTTTGCTGGCAAGGGGAAACATTTTGCACATTTTGGCACCCTAAAGGAAACTATTGCCTGTTTTTGCTCCAAAGAGGAACCATTTTGGGGTATTTTTGCTGCCTTGAGGGCACTTTGACACATGTTTTTGCATCCAAGGAGAACAGTTTTTGAGTATTTGGCTCCAAAGAGATCACTTACACGTACATTTTTGCGTCCAGGAAGGCATGTTTTGGGTACTTTCCCTTCTAAGGGGTAATTTTGGCCTAACTTTGTTCCCAAGAAGGCACTTTGAAAGTATTTTAGCTTCAGAAAGGGCACTTTGATACACGTTTTGCTACCAAGGGGGCACAATTTGGGCATTTTTGCTCCAAAGAGGGAGCCCATGAGTACACATTTATATTTTTGCTCCCAAAAAAGCACTTTTACACATTTTGTTATCCAAGAGGACATTTTTTGATGGGGTTTTTTTGGCATTGAAGAGGGAACTTTCACACTTTTTCGTTCCCAAGAGGGCACATTTTGGATATTATGACTCCAAAGAGAACATTTTTGCACTTAATTTTTCCAAAGAAGACCTTTTTATGTATTATTACTCCACACATTTTTGCTCCCACTGAGGTACTTTTTCCAAATTGAGTTCCCAAGAGGGCACTTCCTCACATGTTTTGGCCCCAGAGAGGATATTTTTTTGGACATTTTTGCTCTTAAGGGATCAATCACTTCTGCAGATTTTCTGCTTCCATGACATGACTTTTTGAGTTTTTTTGCTCCCAACAAGATAAATCACAGTGTTCGGGTTCCTCTTGGAACTGTTCGCCAGACTGTCACAGAAATCTTTCCATGTAACTGTTTTACCTGCTGACTGCAAGTTTGTGTTAATGCAGATTAAAGCCAGGGAACTCAAGTAGAGAAAACTTTGCAGTCACATGATTGTGGTCACCAATCAAGATGTACCAGGTCAGATTTTAGTTTAGTTTTATCTGCTGCATATTACTTTAACAAGATTTGACGAAGATTTTTAACAAAGAATGAAACTTGACTTTTTTATCAATTACTTGACATTTCAGGTGACCCCACATGCCCAGGTTGAAAATCACTGAGTTATGGATATTAAAAATCACAATATAGAATCTCTCCCTCGAGTTGCTGACAGTCTTTTCTGCTTTTGAAGGTCATATAAAAGCATGACTGTTAATTTCAGCCTCTCGCATGAGCAGCTTCACTATCCTCACAGGATCTTTATGGTCTTCATGCATGTCCGGCCTCCATTTGTGTTGGTTTACAGGAAATCAGTGACCTTGTGATGTAAAACAGTCATGATTTATTAGAGTCAGTAGCTCTGGCAGTGTCCTCCGTCCCCGCTGCTCTAAATCTAAGACAGCCGTCCCCGAAGGCCCTGACCGTCATAATGAGCCATAAACAGGAGCGAGGACACGCCGGTGTCAGCTCAGTGCGGTGGGAAAAGCCCGGCATCATCCCGTCAAAACTTTACATCAATAAATAAAGAAGGAGAGGAGACGAGGGGACGAGGGGAGAGAGGATGTAGGAGACGAGGAGGCTGGAGGAGGAAAGGAGGCTTGTTGGGAGAAAGTTGACCTCTCAGCTCTGTGACAAAGTGCAGACACAGCGACTGGGTCAGGATGAACTGAGCATGTGTCCCACGTGTTGCTGTGTGTATTTACGTCTTCCTTTATTTCTGTCTGTGTGGAGACTACTTATGGACTTTCGAGAGGACAATTTGTCTTTTTAGCTTGGGAAGATAAACCTAATGAGTGCAGGGATTTTGGGTAGAAATTTCTAAAAGTGTCGTTAAATCAGATCTTTTAGTTCCTGGTAAAACATTCCCAGGAATGTTCTCTCTTTTTAGTCATTGTGTTGTCTATCGTTTCTGTATTTTAGACTTTTTACTATAGTCATTGTGTCTTGTCCTTTGTGTGTTCCGGTTGCAGCACCAATCTCCCTTGACGAGACAATAAAGTAATTTCTGATTCTGACTCTGATTCTGGAACTTGTGTTGCAATCTCAGGCAAGAGACCGAGTAAATTATACATGACATGACACTACTTCACCTGAAAATGCAAAAAAAAAAAAGGCTGTGAATAAGAAATTTGCCTTTACACAGAAACACAGAGGGACTGAAAACACTGTAGTACACATGCTGGGTCTGTAGTTGGTGATAAAACTGCAGAGGCCGTTTTTACGACAACGGTTGAGAGGCTGAAGAAGTGATGAGATGATCATCTGGTTTATACAGTTGTGCCTAAAAGTTCACACCCCCTCCAGCAGAATTTTCTGATTTCTTTGGCCTTTTCTCAGAAAATATGAATGGTTACACAAAAACCTTTCTGTCACTCATGGTTAGAGGTTGGGTGAAGACATTTATTAACAAACAACTGTGTTTACTCTTTTTAAATCATAATAACAACAGAAACTTCAAAATGACCCTGTTCGTTTTTTTATACACACACACTGATTACAAGCAAATAGATCACAGGTGAGGATGGTTACCTTTAGTAGACATTCAAACACATTTGTGTTCACTTTTGTGTATTTATCAGGACAAAACCACCAGAGTTGTGTAAACTTCTTAACAGGGTCATTTTTAAAGTTTCTGTTCTCATTATGATTTAAAAAGAGTGAACTATTTTTTTTTTCATAAATGTCTTCACTTAACCTGTAACCATGAGTGATAGAAAGGATTTTGTGTTATCATTCATATTTTCTGAGAAAAGGCCAAAAAATCAGAAATTCTGCTGGAGGGTGTAAACTTTTGGGCACAACTGTATTGAATGATTCTTTACTGATTGCAAAAGTGGAGCAACAGATGCCCATTTTGTTGAAAGGCACTCAGCAAATTCAACAGCACAAATGTTTCCACTGAAAACTCCAGGTTGCGGTTTACACAGCAACAGTCGCCTTGGCGTTTCTGAAAAATACCACTCTGGAGACAGTTTTCAAAAGTTTCCCTTTAAGGTCGACTAAACAATCACTTCTATGTAAACGAGAAGCCAGATTGCAACAATACCTATCGTGGCCTTTGAAACAGGCCAGCAGCAATTGCAACACACCACCTAACCAATGGAAAGCAGTAAAGCCTGGTTTATGCTTGATAAAGTGACAAACTGGATATCCACCGACACGTTGAATGCAAAACTTATCAAACCCAGCGACTAACCCACAATGTTTTATGTTGTTGAAGAACTTCTGAAGACTTCCAGAAGACTTCTGGATGTGGAAATACCTTCATAAACATAGTGTATTTGTTATCTTATCTATTTGTTTTTCTTTTAAATTGTTTACTTTTCCCACTGTCTGATGAAAAAATGTGGCCCAGCTCATGTCCTTAATCTTAAAAGACCAATAAACTTTACTTTAAACTTTAACACCTGGAGCTGACATAGACAAATTCACACAATCAGGCTTAAAGATTGGACCATTTTTCAGGAGGAATTAAACCAAGTTCATCACAGCTGGGGGGTCATCTCATTGTGGACGAAGGGAAGAAGGAATAAAAACACTGTGGGTGCTCCACCAATCAGAAATGTTCTCATCCCTAAAGAGTGAGGCCATTTTTAGGAGTAAATCATTAATGCAGAACTAAACGCAGCCATGTTTCATAAGGAAAACTGATATTCACAGATTTCAGTATAATTAAGTAGCTCTCAGACAGAAGAATAATGAAAATGTGGGGGCACAGAAAACAATCAAACTATAGGGGGGTAAATGAGAGAAGGATTAGTGGATCGAGAAGTTTGTTTCAGCCAGAAAAGAAAACAAGCAGCTGATGTGTGTTTACATTGGACGAGATTCAAATAGAGAATAATCAAAGTCTGTGTGGTCTGAGTTTATTTGATGTTCTGCTGAAGAGAAAATGATCATTTCTCATATTTCTCTCTCTCTCTCTCTGCTGTTCGTGAAACAGATTTTTATTAAGCGTCGACTCTTCTAATTAGAATAACATTCCCCTGATTCGCCGTGTTGGCTGAGTGACTCCTCAGCAGTGTGTGTCCGTGTCTGTGTGTGCACAGCAGCTTCCAGATGGCTTCTGCTTGTTGTTTGTTTTTTATTTTCCTCCTGAGGGGCTCGTGGGAGTCTGCACTGCTTCAACAGTTCGAACTGTAATCCTCCCGAGCGATGTTACTGCTGAAAACCAAACACACGCAGCTCTGAGAGACGCCCCTCCTGTGTAAAACCAGGGAAATGTGAGACTTTAACTTTGTATGTTTTTATCACATGAGACTAAAATACCGTATTTGATGGATGTTTCTCCAGAGTGGTTGACTTTAAAGAGCTTATTTTAGTGAAAGATCCTGCCAAACCAGTTGCTCCACAACTGCATGCATGTGCAAAGAAGTTTAAGAAGAGATAAAGATCCATTTAAACAAGCAGTTCAACCCTAAACGTAACTGAAGTCAAACAAGCTTTCCTGCATCGTACTATCACAAACGGATCAGATCTGTTTCCAGCGTTTGCCTGAGGTGTTAAACTCCTGTGACAGTCCCAGTGTTGGCTCATTTAACAGGTGTGAACACAACATCTGTGGTGAGCTCAGGCGTATCTGTTGTTTAACGTGGCTGCACGCCAACACCTGTAACACCAGCTCTCATGTTACACGCTGGCAGACGAGGAGTTTCAAAGGAGCAGCAGAAAACAGAGGGAGAAGAAACATTAAAGTGATCCGGAGATGAAGTTTGTCTTATTTCAGGGTTGGCTCACCTGTAACCTGCACTTACACTGCTCTAAACTGAAGCCTGAGCTCGATTAGGTTTAACTCTTTTAAGTCATCACCTCATAATACGAAGAGAAAGTGATAAATCAAGTGCTTAGCTGCACTGTCATAAATGCTGGCAGGAAAAAGCTGCTGTCCTGCCAACAAGTTCTTCGTCTTCTTCTTCCAGTTCCCGGTGTCTGACGCACAGCTCTTGAAGACACTGTTGCACCATTAGTCAGTGTGGTGATGATCTTGTCACAGTTCTTGTGAAGACTTTCTTCAGTCCTTGAGACTGAGGATTTAAAGATGCTTCACTTGTCTGTCTGGAAGTTTTATTTTCTCTGCCTCTCGCTTTACGTTCTGGTGGGAATCAGTGGCATCATGGTGGAAAAAGTAGATACCCAGTAAATTTATAGAAACTTTTCATGGAGAGTTAAGCTTGGGAAATTTGGAGGTGTTTTGAATTGTTTACTTTATGTCATCCTTAGGTGGTGCCTGTGATGACCCTGTGTTGTGGGCGTCATGCACGGTGTATGATTGGGGTGTGGTCTCCATAGACTGTATAATGAGTGGACGTAACGACGTTGGGCTCAAACTGAAGCCTCCAGCAGATGCTCCGCCCCCTGGTGTCTGGCTGCAGTATAGGTCATAAGCCCCGCCTCCCCATGTATTCCAGATATGAGCCGGGAAAACTAAGGTAGTATGAGGATGTCATCTGGCTGCATGGTGTTCGGGTGTTTTTTTTCTGAGAAGTTAGTTTCTCATTAGTTATTGGACGTTAAAAAACGCGACATAAGTTTCGTTTTACGATAGTTGACAGCTGCCGTTCGTGAGTAGTTTTTATCGGGGATGTAAGAAACTTCGGGAAAGAGCCAAAAGGAGACTAAACCTTCTGAAGAAGAAGAAATAAATATTTTTATTTCTCTTTTTTACTTGGCTCCACCGGAAATTCTCTACTGCGCAGACTCTGGCTGCACAATGGCGGCAAGAGAAACGGGGTTTTTTGGGTTCAAAACGTAGAACGGTGACAGGCGGAAGCACGCTGTCCATTCTATATACAGTCAATGGTGGTCTCATTAGCCCTGCAGTCAGAAAAGTGCTGCCATGTGCTCCCCACTTGCTCCATACTTAAAACTTTGCAGAGCAGATGAACCTGCCTGATTTATTTTCTGAATTCCTGCTGATCCATCCTGCCAAGCTCCATTGACAAACCATTTCATCCGATCCAATATTGACCGGCCCAATCAGAGAAGAGAGGCGAGAGCTGCAGACGTGACAACAGCAGGAAACGTCTGAATGTTTGGAAACAATAGCAACATGTGAAGCGGTCGACATCGGCTATTATGTAGCCAATGTATAAACTTTTTTTTTTTATTGTGTGGAGATCATGTCGTCCCTGCTCCTGTGTGTCTGTGTCGGGCTGCTCTCTGTCAATGATAGATGCTTCTGTTAATTCACACGTCCACCATTAGCTAATATTATACTATAATACGGCGTTATAACATCATGTAAGATGCTTTTTTTTTTTCAAAATTAACAAAGATAAATGCCCCTATCAATACACACGTCCACCATTTACTAATAAAAGACTACAATGCGGCATTTTAACATTGCTGTGTCATATCCAAAATCATATTTTAGGTATTAAAACAATTCTTATGTATCAGCAGATATGTGAGCTTTCTTTCTATATTGGCTTTCTTTTGTCCCCAGTATCGGTCGGGCAAAATGTTTTTGCTCTTCTCTTGACTTGTCTATTGCTTCTTAGCAGCAGAGCGTATCTCCTACATCATACCATGCAAAATGGTCGTCCAATCACCAGCTGAAAACATTTGCTAACGGCTCTTTCCTGGATGGACATGTGAAATATCTCTGTTGCCGATATATGGAACTGTCTGTCTGGCGTGTCAGGTTACCACACTTACTCCACACTTGCTCCTTCCTCACATCTTGCTTGCTCCAAATTATTTCCACAGTAGTTTACTGCTTGCTCGCTCCCCACTGGTTTTACACCTGCTCCAATCTCCACACTCACCCCTGGCTCCTTACTCTAGTTCTACACAATACTTCATCTAAGCTCATCTATGCTTACTCCCTGCATGCACCTCGCTTCCCCCAAGCTTGTTCCACACTTGCTCTATGCTCGCCCCTTGTTTTTCCTTTACTTGCTCCACACTAGTTCCCTGCTCACCTTTTGCTCCAAGCTTACTCCACACTATTTCTACACAACACTTGCTCTAAAAGGACATTTTTACTAAAACATAAGACGTAAACATTAGATTCCAATTTTTGTGCAGTGCAACAAGCAACAAACTCATCTGTGGGGTTTCAGAGCTTATTTTCCACATGGTTTATGAGTCCTTGAACACATCGTTTCAAAATGTAACAGGCTGATGTGAAATTTGCAAATATAAAAATACAAACTCAGCCTTCTCACCTCTTGCTTGCTCCTGTTCTACGCTCACTCCCTGCTCTCCTCTTACAGTATATTGAGCAGTTTTTTGTGAAGGAATCTGTGCTTTTGACACTGACACTGAAATAGGCTTGGCTCGTTTTCATATGAAAATAACATTTATGTCCTCGTGATGGCTCAATTCCACAGTTACTAGATCATACCGATGACTTTGTGGATTTGTTTTATGAGTATTGTAGTGGCCAAAACCAACTGAAACCTCTTAAATACGCCAAGTGTTGGAATAATTTTGTCCTCCACTGTTTAAATCAATTCCTCGGGTCTCTTATCTGTTACTGAAAGTTCCACCTCGTGAGCAAAATACAAATGATCTCTAACTTTCATTTGTTACTCTGCTGGTGATATAATTTGCTCCACTTTCCAGCGCCTGTTTTAACTCCTCTGCAGCAGGAAGTGCTGACAGACAGTTGTCACCAGCAGCAGCAGCAGCAGCAGCAGCCGTAGGTCACAGTTATTACTACGATCCATCAAAGACCTGATCCTGTTACAGGTGAGTCACAACAGACGGTGACTTCAGATTAGATTACAGAGAAGATGATTGGGTATATCTGGACCAAACAAGCAGAGCGTATCATTAGAACGGCTCAGTCTGCAGCAGCGTAATCACTTTCTGTAATATCTTTGGAGTGAAATGCTCTACTATGGCATCTGACTTCAACGTCCCAGAGGAGCGTGAGTCAGCGCTCTGCAGCAGCCGGGATAAACCCTGAGCTCTGACCAGGACAGGTTTGTCATACATGCTCACCTGAGCCACAGAGGGCTCACCGATTCAGCAAAGTGACGGGAATACAAACCAGGGCTGAACTACTTTCAAAAATAAAATGATCGCTATTATTTTTCAATGTATTGCAAATGCGATTTTTGGTATCAAACACTTTGAAGCAAAAGAAAATTGACATTCATTATGACATCAGAACAACCCATGACATTTATTTTAACTCCACACTTTTACTTTTTACCAATTTTCGTCACTTATTACTCTTTTTTGCCACTTTTGGAACATTTTTGCTTCTTTCTGGCTGATTTGATTCAACCAACTTTCTTGCCATTACCACTTTTGGATGTTTTTTGTCACTTTTGTCACCATTTTTACTCCCTTGTGATTAATTTTGAAGTATTTCTCCCGATTTTCTCACCAATTTCTGTTGCTTTGTATTTCAACAAACACTTTGTAGGAAAAGAAAATTGACATTCATTATGACATGAAAGCAATTTATTTATTTATTGTAGCCCCATGTTTGCTTTTTACCCATTTTCGTTACTTTTTACTCTTTTTTTTGCCACTTTTGGACCATTTTTTTCTTGTTTCTGGCGTATTTTGTGTTATCCCAACTTTCTTGCCATTAACACTTTTGGATGTTTTTGTGGGTTTTTTTTGTTGTTTTTACCATTTCCATTTTTGAATATGCAAATAGTAAATTGCGTCCTAATAACTACCAACAGTTTCTATAATATGATAAATAAATGAACATTTTTTGGAAGCTAAAACAATATTTCAAAATAAAATACAGTGAAATAACGAAAGAAATGACTTATTTGAAAAAGGAGTAAAAAGAAGCATAGCTGAAAAATGATTAAAATCAACACAAGGCAACAAATTTGGCGAGAAATGTTACTCCCTTATAAATAATTTCCAAGTTTTTCTCCCAATTTTCTGGCCAATTTCTGTCGCTTTGTGTTTTAATCATTTTTCACTCCTCTTTTAATTTTTATCCCAACTGTCTTTCCAATTTCCTTTGCCCAATTTTTACCATTTGCGACTGTTTTCAACCTTTTTGCTCCCTTCTGACTTGTGATTTCAAATTTTCTCCCAATTTTTTACTACTTTTTGTCCATTTTTGCCACCATAGACTTATTTTATTTAAATTTATTGCTACTTTTTGCTGTTTTTCCACATATTTACCACTAGGATTGTTGCCTTTGCAAAGGTAGTTTTCAGCAATTTGTCTCTTTGGATGAGATAGATTGAGTTACACTGATCATAAAACATCTACTGCAAAAAAAGTTAATTAGTATTCTGACACATTTGCGCTGTCAACGCTAAGAATATTGCAGCAGGTCATATTGCAATTTAATCTATTTTGCGATTAATTGCCCAGCCTTAGTACAAACAACTTTCATGTTTTTTTAATGTAGGGAATTTAGAGAAATCATCTCAAAGCTTTGTTTGTCTGTTAAATGCAGCATAATGAGTCATAATCTGCCCGACAGGCTGTTTGTTAATGTAAAGAAGGATCTCACACCCAGAGCTCTGACCATGTCACATACGCCAACTGCTTCCATCTGTCATCCCGTCCAGTAAAACGGTAAATAGGACGTTAAATGTTCAGCCTGTTGACCCCAGAGAGGAGCTGAGAGGAGGCGGTGTCAGACATTTTCTTCTTGGATGCAGATGAAGTGGAAATAGAGTCAATCACCACTTTTATTTGTCACTGTTTCCATGTATAGACTCATATCTGAAGGATTTATAAAAAGGAATAAATTATGAAAACATACAAGCTGAAAACTCGGACAGAGTTGGAGTTGAAAACAAGAAACCCCGAATCAATTTTTTCTGCCTCCACCAGCGACAAACTTAACAACTACATGTAAACGACGACATGGAGGACAATAATAATCAGGACAGGATGTGTTGCCGTTACGGCGCAGCCTGAACACGCCGTCCGTCACCACAGAACATGAAAAGACGACGGTGCTGGCGAGAGCCGCAGAGAACAACAGGAGTGAGAAAGCTCATGATAACAGCTTCCAGCCGGTCATCAGCTGCTGAGCTGAGTCATGAGACTGAAGCCGGAGGACCCACGCTGTCATCATGTGGCTGTCTCACCTGAGTGTGTGTGTGTGTGTGTGTGTGTGTGTGTGTGTGTTTGAGAGCGAGAGGGGAAAGAGGAGGAGAGTTTGTTTGGCATTGATTCATTTAACCATCCACTTTAAACAACTGACTGAATCTGTCAACCCAGATGGAGTTTCAACTCCAAACACATGCAGGACAATCTCCACCATTCAGGGGAATGAGAGAAGCAGAGAATTAACAGCAACGCATGAAAAAAGAAACTGGCAACCACAAAGTTGCTACCACAGGAGTTGCTAAAGCTGAGGCAAAACACTTCAAAACTTTGTGAAGTTGCACGAGTGCGTGGAAACTGGTCTTACTGGATTTTGGCACTGAAGTGACGCCATACTGTCGCTCTTTATGTCTCTTGCTATGTGTGTTTATTCAATTACAAATTTGCCATGATGTTTGTTTGTTGTGTTGGTGAACAGAGCCCCTATTTATCATGGTCATTGACTGAAATTCATTCAACTATGGGTGAAATTTGCTCGCACTGAACACCAAGGCAAACTGAGACCAACTGCAGTCGAACGGCAATCGCATCATCTAGAGCCTCGATTCCACCAGGCAGTCTGTTACGGATCAGATCGGTAAAGCCTGATCCTGTGTGCGTTTCCACCATAGACTGTATAATGAGTGGACATAATGACGTTCGGCTCAAACTGAAGCCTCCAGCAGATGCCCCGCCCCCTGGTGTCTGGCTGCAGTATAGTTCATAAGCCCCGCCTCCCCATGTATTCCAGATATGAGCCGGGAAAACTTTAAAAAATTACGATACCTCGTAGAAACGTTTCTCTCATCCTTACGCTAAGGTGGTATGACGATGTAACTTGGCTGCATGGTGTTCAGGTGTTTTTTTTTTCTGAGAAGTTAGTTTCTCATTAGTTATTGGACATTAAAAACCATGTTATAAGTCTCATTTTACGATAGTTGACAGCTGGGGATATAAGAAACTTCGGGAAAGAGCCAAAAGGAGACTAAACCTTCTGAAGAAGAAAAAAGTAATATTTTTATTTCTCTTTTTTACTTGGCTCCACCAGAAATTCTCTACTGCCCAGACTCTGGCTGCACAATGGCGGCTAGAGAAACGGGGTTTTTCGGCTTCAAAAACGTAGAACGGTGACAGGCGGAAGCACACTGTCCATTCTATATACAGTCAAAGGTTTCCACAGCCAACCGTACCCTGCTCGATGGGCCAGATGTCGAGAGCCGCGTCAGCTACGCAACAGCGTGACGTCATTGCAGCGCGAGACTGTGTATCCCGCGAATAAATACAACGAAGAAGAAATTAGCGGCATTGTAAACAAAGAGCAACGATGGAGGACATCCAGCAACTCTGACCTGCTGCTGGATGCCATCTTCGGAATAAAAAGTTCTGCGCTCGTACACGAGTAGAGATTTTAACATGGCGAGGTTGTGTGTCGTGACCAATCGACCAATCAACATACTGCAGTGATTATAGCCCCAACCCTGGGGCCGGTTTGGTGCGGCTTGGCACCCTAACAGAAGGGTACTGAAAAGTGGAGCGGTACGGGTCGCTTATAAGGGGACCCCTCCTGGTTTTAGTCTATGGAAACGCCACAAAATGTGTGTTGTACCGAGACGAACCGAACCGATTCGCTTGGTGGAAACGAGGCTTAGGTGTGTTGATCAAACTTTCTTTAGTTCATTCTTGGTCTAACTGGGCCGCTTACATACAGGTTAATAGTCTGATCTGGAGCTGATTAAGCCCGTAGTCTTATTTCCAAAGCTGCTTATGAATGCTGTGTTTACAAATCACGAATACAAACTGAAAGTTTAGATTGACTGACGGTAAAGTTGATTTTGGAGGCAGAGAGAAAGGATGGAGGAAGGTTAGAGGTTACAGAACAAACACAGACTGTAGCTTCAGGCAAAGAGCTCTTAATAACTGAACTGATACAAAAACCATCTTACTTCATCTTTCTTTAAATAACTAACAAAGAGAGCTGAGTTTCTACTAAGTTTTGAAATCAGTCAATCCCAAAGTTTGAAGAAAGTTCTGGTGTTTGCTGCTTCCTTTGAACTCCTCTCCAGCACAACAGGTAGCTGAGAAGAAAGACAGGCATGAAAACACAACTTCAGTTCCTTCCTCAACTTTCTCTGTCCTGAGCTGAATTTATAAACTGTCCCATGACTTTGCAGATTTACCTCTAAATATTCCCCTGGCTCCTTTCTTTGTCACATGAATCCCTCTAAGAAATATTTCAGGAATTTTAGTTGCAGGGCCAGAGCGGTGCTGCAGGGTTCACATCTCTATACAGCACACACACACACACACACCCCTCTTTAATGTCTGACTTCCTCTTTCTATATCAGGCTGCAGGAAGTCTGAACTCAATCAGGCTTTTACTGTACACCCCCCCAGCCCTGTGCGGAGCAGCGACAGCCTGTTTACAGCCGCACAAAGGCCTGAGGTGAAACAAAGAATCCTGATAAGAAAACACACATTCATGGAAAGGTTGTTGGACATTTTAACGAGAGCTTTGATCCTTTGTGTCAGTGTTGAATGAATCAGCAAACGGAAGCATTATCATAAGAAAAAGTTTCCTTTGCATGTTTGCTATTATTGGTGTCCATGTCCCTGTTTTTATTTGAGGGTTTGACCTTTTAGAAAAAACGTTATCTGAACCCACGAGTACAAATCTGGGGCCTGTGGTCGTTTTAGCATCAACCCCCCGGACGTCAGTTTTTGGTGTGGCCCATTCACATGATATAAGGGAAGCCTGTAAATAACTTGTGTAACTAATGTTTCTGATTGAAAAAGCTGCAAAGACCCACAATGCTTATGACGCTAAGCTTAGGACATGATCATGCGAGTGAGTTTGTACACTGTCTGGCCAAAAAGAATAAAGTCAACACCAACATTTTTTTTGCCAAGATCTTGTTTTGATAATGAGTCTCTATCCACTGTGCAAAGCCTTCTCCAGCACATCCTAAAGATTCTCAATGAGGATAAAGTCTGGACTCTGTGGTGACCAACCTATGTGTGAAAAAGATGTCTCATGCTCCCTGAACCACTCGTACACTATTTGAGCCCCATGAATCCTGGCATTGTCATCACCCTGTGCCATTAGAGAAGAAAAAATCCATTGATGGAATAACCTGGTCATTCAGTATATTCAGGTGGTCAGCTGACCTCATTCTTTGGGAACATTATGTAGCTAAACCTAGACCTGAACAACTGCACCTGCCCCCACAGGCTTGTACAGTAGGCACTATACATGATGGGTGCATCACTTCACCTGCCTCTCTTCTTACCCTGATGCGCCCATCACTCTGGAACAGGGTAAATCTGGACTCATCAGACCACATGACCTTATTTCATTCCTCCAGAGTCCAATCTTTATGCTCCCTAACAAACTGAAGCCTTTTTTTTTTAGTTAGTCTTACTAATTAGTGGTTTTTCTCAAAGCTACACAGTTGTTCCCTTTGCATTGTGCATGTGGAAATGCTCTTACTTTCACTATTAAACATACTCCTGAGTTCTACTGTTGCTTTTCTTCCAAAACGTTTGAGCGATCACCAATCACAATCATTGAGGATTTTTTCCAACCACATTTTTTTCTGGAAGACGATGGTTCTCCACCATCCTTCCAGTTTTTAATAATGCTATGGACAGCTCTTAACCCAATTTTAGTAGTTTTCTTTGCTTGATGCCAATGATTTGACCCTTCTTAAACAAACTAACATCTTTTCCACAACCACAGGATGTGTCTTTCTCTATGTTTTTTTAAGAAATGATAAGTTACTTATTTCATCAGCTGGGGTTAAATAACTTGTTTCCAGCTGAAAGATAATCACCCATGCAGTAATTATCCAATAGGAGGCTTGTATCTATTTGCGTAGTTAAATCCAGGGGGTGGTGTATTAGCGGTAGTTTGTTTTTTTGTTTTTATCTTAAATGTTTTAGCCTAATATCCCATGAGTGGCATTAAACAAGTGAGATGCATTTTTTCCATTGTTAAATTAGAGCGTGGTCTCACACTGGCCATTTGAACCGTGATGTAAAAAAAAAAAAAGTTTCATGGGTCTGAGAGGCAGAAATGTAATGTTCACATATGTGGACGCTTGGTCTCAGGAGGTTGATGCAGTGAAGGAAGTGAAAGTCGTCGATTATTTCAGATACTTTCTCTTTCAGTGCTGCAGAGGTGATTCTCTGAGCTGGACAGAAACACGGCTGTTTCTGCTCTGAAGTTTAGTTTCTGTGGCCCATGTTTTTCTAAATCAAAAACATTTTCAGGAGCTTATTGATCAAGTCACTCGGGAGCATCCACACAAACAGCAGCGAGTCCGACTGTGCTCTGAACTCAGAGCGAAAGGATCAGCAGACAGAAGACTGTATTTATAGCAGACAGTCGTAGAACTAACAGCCTCACCTGGCGTAGGTGGCTCTGCCTCCCACGGCTTTTTTCTGCCAACTCTCCACATATTCATCTCTGTTTCTGTCTTTTCTTCTCTCTAAACCAAACATTATGTGGAAGCTGGCGCTACTGGGTTGACTTATAGGAACCAAAGTTAAAGTTTGATGTAGAAAGGGATTGAGTGAATTAAGTGTCGCATTATCAGTGAAACTTTGACTTTCATTCACGGTTTTTATCAGACAGGATTAAAACAATGACAGAATGGTGTTGGCAGAATGTCTTATTCCAGTGGTTCCCAACCTTTTCCAATTCAGGGCCCACTTTAAAGTCTCAAAAATGTTCGGGGCCCAACTCCAACCTGGAGACTATAAAATTCCTTGTAAGAGCTGAAATGTAAAATAAAAATTGTAATAAAACCCAAAATCTAATAACTGGTCAATAAAGTACCAGATGCCAAGCTCGAAATGTAAGAACCATTTGCTCACAATGAAAAAACTTTTTAAATTTTGGGTGAGTGATAACATTTTTGGGTTGGACATTTTCTTTTCTCCATATCAGGTGTTTGTCTTGGTCTTTAACATGTTTAATATCCTTTAAAATGTATTTTAGTTCAACCATTTTAACCATTATTCGATATATTTGCATCTTTATGTAATTACCCTCCATTAAAATTCAGACTATTTTGAGAATGATTCGGCGGCCCACTTGCAATACCTCCACGGCCCACCAGGGGGCACGGCCCACAGGTTGGGAATCACTGTCTTAATCAAATTCATGACACTAATGACCAAACGCCCTGTACGAAGAACAAGTTTGGGCATTTAACCTATTAGGTCTGTTACACCACATTATGTAAGAAGGCCGCATTATGTAATAATATAATACATTTTAACTTTATTAAGTAATAACGGCGCATTTTGTAATAAAATTCTTGAACGCAATATGTAATACATTTTCCCCCATTATGTAATTATTTCTTACATAATTCAGTTTTTACAAAATGTAGGCGTTGCACTTTTTTTCCTTGAAAATGTAAGAATTCAGTGCATTATGTAATAAACCACCAAAACTGATGTCTATTAGCATATCAGCATGAATCGTAAGCATAAATTAATTTTAAAAAGTAGCAAGATCATTCATCGGTCAAATCTAAGTCAAATATAACTGAATTCACAAAGATTGTTTTCGAGAGTTCACAGAGACAAAAATTGCTCTAAATAAGTAAATAATATACTTTTTAAAAGTTAATAATACTTTTTAAAATTAATTTATGTTTACGATTCATGCTGGTATGCTGATAGTCAATGTAATTCTGAAGGTAAGTTGATTTTTTTTTCTAATTATGACATCAGTTTTGGTGGTTTATTACATAATGCACTAAATTCTTACACTTTCTAGGACAAAAAGTGCAACGCCTGCATTTTGTAAAAACCGATGCAATATGTAAGAAATTATTACATTATAGGGGAAAATTTATTACATATTGCGTTCAAGAATTTTATTACAAATTGTGCCGTTATTACAAAAGTCAAAATGTATTACATCATTACATAATGCAGCGTTCTTTCATAATGTGGCGCTACAAGGTCTTAACCCTGAAAAGAAATGAAAAGAAAAGATTAAAAAATTCACACCAGACAAAAGCTCAGGTCTCAGATGGTTAAAACCAAAACAGACATATCTGCACAAACCCATCGACTCTCATAAAGATTATAAGTAGAAATATCCGTTAGCCTGAGAAGACGAAGCAACATCAAGCCTGAAGTGGAGGTAAAGTACGGAGTCGGAGCAAAGACAAATGCAGCCTGAGGCCGGAGCCAGAGTGGAAGCTGCAGGTAGTTAATCCTGACTGTTCATTTCATGCTCGGGTGGCGGTGCAGCCGTCCATGTTTCAAAGCCTTCGCAGGCTCGACCTGACACCCCGCAGGGAAAATTAATGACTTCAATAAAAGAGCCACATTTCCCTGTGACGTTTCCCGCATGGAGCTTTATTGAACAAATCTTAATTTGGCTCTGATCAGATCAGCAGAGCTTGTTACTGTACGCCTTCAAAGAAATAAATGAGCCTCTTGTATGTGTGTGTGTGTGTGTGTGTGTGTGTGTGTATGTGTGTGTTTTAGATGACTAAGTTCTTTCTTTGAGCAGCAGCCAATACACAGAACATGATGTATTAGAGTTGGATTTTTTAGCTGAGCACCTGTGTTGTTGAAGGGACCAGAAGATGACGGAGCAAGTTTGGTTTCATTTATTTATTTTTCCCAGAGGGTAATTCCTGCCCGACTTTTCCTGTCAGCATTTCACACTTTTTGCCCTTTTTACCCCAAACTCCTGCCTGAAATAAGGACTTTTATTGCACACTGGTAGCACGAGTTTGGTCTAATTGACCACCAGGGTGTCGGCCTTTCTTTGGCTAAATTACTCATCAGCGGTTGCATGCACGGACTTTTTGAAGGGAAGGGATGAAAAGAAAAAAAACAAGGCATAAATCAGCCTGCAGTTTTGAGGCATGAGAGGAAAATAAAGTGCGTTTTGCAAACCAAGAGCGCACTTGAGCACAAGTTTTGGCTTCCTAGAGGGCACTTTAGCATGATTTTTGGTATACAAGAGGGCATGAAACACGTTTAGGCTCCCAAACACTTAAGTATGTGTTTTGGGCGTGCACTTTAATATGCATTTTGGATCCCAAGAGGGCAGTTTATTATATTTTAACCATCCAATGGTGCATTACAGTGTGTTTTTCCACCTCTGAGGACCCTATAACGTGCAATTTGGCATCCAAGAGGGGTCTTCAGCCAGTGTTTTAGCTCCACAAAGGGCAGTTTATCATGCTCTAAACAGCCAAGGGGGCAGCAATCTACTGTTTTTACGTAATACAGTTTTGCACTGTCGTCAGCAATGCATTGTGGTCTGGTAAATTTGAAGCGAAAACACAAAAACCCATAACAGGTTTTTGTTTTAAATCATAGTTAATCACAGTAAAACACAGCATTTGTGGAATAGTTGGATGCAATGTGTGATGTAACCATGAGTGAGGAGGGCACACAGTGGACATGACACACTGTTGTACATGGATGAATCACACGGGTGACTCACGCTGTCTCAGGTGTGTACTCTCTGTGGATTAGACAGGGTGTCTGTGCGCCGCATTGTAAACCGGCAGTATTTCCCCTCAAATTAAAGTCATAAATAGTAATCCAATGTATTACTTATACAAACATATCCATGAGACTTTTCATTTAGAGTTCTACGGAAGAAGTTACTATTATTCAGTGATCTCCTTGACATCCAGTCTATGCCGTCCACATCTGGTGGAATCTGAGGAGCAAGGACAGCCATTCTATGCAAAGGCAAAGCTCACACATGTACAGTAGGGCCTCATGTCCACTGTGTGCCCTCCTCATTCATAGTCACAAGGTAAAATGTGTTGTGACGGACAGGAAAATGCCATAAACTTCTGTTACAGTAAAAAAAACCTGTTTATTTTACTGTAATACTATGACAACCCTGCTGCCAGTTGTTTACTGTTTTCACACAGATTTTTTTTTTACAGCGTAGTCATTTCACCCCTAATAATTTCCAA
The DNA here is from genome assembly GCA_008086565.1 of Thalassoma bifasciatum. NCBI lineage: Eukaryota > Metazoa > Chordata > Actinopteri > Labriformes > Labridae > Thalassoma > Thalassoma bifasciatum. The sequence continues at coordinate 34,308 of RPOG01003647.1, read as the reverse complement.
CAGTGCAATTTTTTTACTCTGAATTCTGAACATGTGATGGTAAAAGTGTGCAGTGTTGGGTTTTCGATCTATTTATTGTGTGAGGTTATCAATCCTGTCCTTGCACTTTGAAATTTACAACTGATTTTAACAGACTATGAAATCCTGTCGTATAAAGTCTGAGGAGCTGATCCAGCCCAGACTTCCTAGATATCAACATTCAGTAATCTCCATATTTCCCACTGCTCCCCCCTCCAGCTCTTTTGTAGAATAAAACTGATGGTATTCTCGCCGTCTCACTCGTGCAGAGTGTGTGTGAACTGAAACCAGCCGAACACACCAGCTCGTTCTCTGAATCCCGAGCAGCTCGCTGAACCTCAGACGAATGATCCTGCAGCCGAGGTTTGGATGTCAGCAGTTTTAATAACTGACTGCAGAAAACCTCCACTCATTTCTGAGGCACTGCCTGCAAAACTAATCCCACCAGAGCCTTGTGTGTGTGTGTGTGTGTGTGTGCGAGTGTGTGTGTTTGAGAGGTGTGTAAGATTGTGTGAAGTTCAGTGGAGTTGGGGGCAGGTGTGTGTGTGTGTGTGTGTGTGTGTGAGACACTGTGTGAGCTGACAGATGGGAGTTATCTTGAATACGCCCAGCACACACACTCGGCCCACAAGCACACACACACACACTTATACATACAACCTAACCAGCAGACACCAGCTTTAAACTACAGTCCAGTATTTGATATCCAATCATTGCGTTCATTATTTAGTGATTAAGGTCAGTTTGAGGCCATGAAAATGTCATTTGACAGCTGCTTGTATTTATCAGCGCACGTCTGCTGCCAGGATACGGCTGCTTCCTGTGCCACTTCCTGTTTTGTCTCTTCTCGCCTGATTGGTCGATTCTATTCTTGCGTGTTATGTTGAGCGACAAAAGGGCACGGGGGGTCAAAATCTTATAAACTGTCCTTCCGGCTTCTTCTCCAGCTGATAAAATATCCGACGTAAATCAAATAACCTGCTGACTGGCACACACACACACATAAACACACACACATACGCACCTTTTTAATGAAAACACTAAGATGAGAAACATGTTTTCACCTGTGGTTGACGTTAAGTGACCTTCAACTTTGGTCCAACTGGCTTAGAAGTTCAAGAACATGCAAGAAATAATCTTATTGCGATTATTTTTCCCTATTTAGCAATCGCAATGTTTTGTGCTATTATTTTTGGGCTCCCAAAAAATTATTATTATCTTATGTGTTTTTAAAAAACAAACAATGTTCATGTTTATGCACTCAGTACTATTGTTACTACTCTTGACTGCTTTTTGCCCATTACAGTCACTTCTCATTCATGATTTTTTTCCTACTTTTGGACCTTTTGGGTTCTTTTTTTTTTTTTTTTTTTTTTTTTTTTTTTTTTTTTTTTTTTTTTTTTGCTGCTTCCTGACTATTTTCCAAGTTTCCCCCAAACTTTTGCCCTTTTCCACCCATTTCAGACTATTTTTATTGCAACTGTTTGACTGTATTCCAAGTTTTCTCTGAATTTTTTCTCATTTTCTGACCATTTTTGCCACCTTGAACATATTTATTGTCACTTCTCTTCGTTTTTTTCCGCTTTTCAACACTTGAACAATTTGGCGCTTTGATTGAGCAGGGTTGAGTAACACTGGCGTAAAGTATTAAAACATCTATTACAAAAACATTTCCTGGTTTTCCGACACATTTGAGCTTCATGAAAAAATTCACTGTCTACAATTAAAAAATTTTCCGCAGGCCATGTTGCTTTTTAATTTAATTTGAGATTAATTGCTATAGAGATTTCTCTGTTAATGTCATCAACTGTAATGACCTGAAAACAAGCATCACATAGCGCCAACATTTTCCAAATAATCTCAAGCAAGGGCATAGGAAAAAGTTTTAAATTGAAAGGGGACGCATATTAGAAATCTGTAGAAATCTTAGAGATCTGTATTTTTTTTTTTTTACAGACGTTATAATTAACTACATAACAAAAAGCCATGTGATAATTTCTCTTCATTTTGAAATGCGAACTAACTTTTGGGTCATATTTAAGGGTATTATAGTCGACAAAGACTAACTACGTTTTTAAAAAAGAGAGGTAAAAAACATTTCATGTGATTATTGGTCCTTGTGGTGGGTAATTTGGAAACTTGCCCCGGGTTTAGTGAAAGGAAAATGCCACAAAATGCATACCACACTGAGACAAACCGAACTGAACCGCTTGGTGGAAACAGGGTTTAACTGACCTAAGGCTAAGCCCCTCCCCTAAACACGATGAGCCAATCACAGTGTGTATAGCCGTTACCATAAACTCTGACATTCTCTGCAAGGACGTACGTTGAAATCCACTACAGCAAGTCAGTTTTTTTTTGCTTTTATCACTTTTTTTTCTGAGATTAAAGTTTAAAAATTTTCAAAGTAACACTACATCACAACAACTAAAGAAGAGAGGAGAACAACTTGGACACAACTTTAAAGGGAGCTTGGATCATTCCTGTTTATTCTGAGACAGTCTGGACTTTAACCACTGTTGGGCGTTCATCACGTAGAACAAATTTTATGCTCATGTTGACAGGATTTATTTATTGGTTGAACTTGCATGCTCATATCCTTTTGTAAATGAAAAGTTACAGTAATCAGACTCACTGCTGATCAATGATTGGATGATTCTACCCAAAAAAAGAAAGAAAATCTACTGCAGGAGACATGAAGATGTTATCATGAAATTATATTACAAAACTGTCTGTGCATTCCAAGTTTTATCATAGTTGTTACAGTAACTGACCTTCAGAATGTTTATGCTGTTTAAACTAGCCTCAGACAAAACTGGTAAATTATTTATGTGGGAGAAACACAGTTATATCATCTGCGTATAAAGAAAATAAAACATTTGAAGATGAACTGAGTCAGAGATGAGGACAATGAGTGAGGATGTGAATCAGAGAGAAGAAAACAGAACAGTCTCCTGTTCAGGGCTGAAAAAGTTCCTGTAAACTAAAATGTTTCTCAGAGCGATGAAGTACATTTTGAATTTCATTAAAAACAAACAGCATCTCTGTCAGACCGGGCGAGGCAGCAGTTGGTTGTCTGTCGAGTTCAGAGTGGAGGAATAAATGATGAAGATACAGAACCATGTGGAAAATAAAAGTCACAGCAGAAGAGAGAGATTCAAGAGACTTCAAGAGCTTGGATGACAAACATTTCTACTGCTCTGTCAAATTCACCAAGACTCAGCTTCTCTAATAATAAATACATCAAGATTTCAACCCTGAGGACTTCAGTGCTGGTGGATAAATGTCACAACAAACTGACAATCATTACTCCATTGGTGGATAGTTCAGTGGCGAGTATTTTCACACGGCCTCAAGTGGACGCTCGAGGAACTGCAGTTTTTACCACTTTGGCTTCACTTCTCCAAACCCAAGGCTGCTGCTTGGTTTAGAAACACTTCAATCAATACCTCTGCAGAGAATTCATAACTCATCTTCTGATCTATATTCCTGACACTCAGTAGATGTATACAGCTTGATCTGTATGTGATGCATCCTATTTCTTTTTTGCGTTATTGGCACTCACATTTCTCCAAGCGCGGATCATTAGAGTTTCATCTGATCATCTCCAATGCCCATTACAGAGCAGTCGATATCTGCAGATCAGACGAGGGACTGAAGGAGAGAGAGAGGAAGAGAGAGAGAGAGGGGGGGGGGGGGATCTTTCCCTCCTCCTCCAACCTACAAACCAGCTGACAGCCCGTCTCAAATGTCACAAAGATTCATTTGCAGCATCTTTAACCTCGTCTTCCTGATTCTGTCTTCAACTTCAGGCATTTTCACGCCAGTCTTAAACAACAGATCCCACTGTCACTGTCCAGTTTTAATCCCGCTATGTTTCAGAGCTGAAAACTGAAGAACCATAAGGACGAAATTCATCAGTGGCACCTTATTTGAAAAATTATAATCTCTAGTTTCATGTTTTTTATATGTGGCTAAAATCCACGAAAGGCTTAATGCAGCTGAAACCCTTTTTTTCCTCTTTGTATATCTGCAAACCACTTTCGAAAATCAAGACCTTCAAGATGCTTCATGCCAGACATAAGACATCCACCACATCACTTCTACACCTTGTCATCTATATTTGGGTGAAAAGTCGTGAATCTGGAATCTAAATGGCTACAGCTGGCTTTGTGTGGAGGTTAAGGTGATTGGCTACTGCAGGGGTTCCCAAACTTTTCTGCCTGTGACCCCCAAAATGGCAGCGCTAGAGACTGGCGACCCCCTGCTGTGGCACAACACTAATGGACCAATCCAAAAATGGACAAAAACAAACAAAAAACCCAGAGGATGCTTAATTTAACTGACCAGTAGAAAATTTACCAACAAATTTGCACTTTGCTGTGTTCACTGCATCAAACTTCAACAAAGAAATATGAAAAAAAGATTAAACATTTTCTATTTGCATAGTTTTATATTATCTTTAACCCCTATTTTTGCTTTTATTCTTACAACAGTGGAGAAAATGTGGAATTGTTCATAGTTTTTTCGATTTTGGGACACATTCCACGACCCCCTGTCAATGTCTCACGACCCCCCAAAGGGTCCCGAACCCCACTTTGGGAACCACTGGGCTACTATATGAGTGAGTGACAGCACTGTCAACCATTAAAGGACCCTCTTAAAGAGATATTACACAAGACCATTGTGCGCTATTGGCCAGTCAAACAGGAAGCGCTGGTTGGCTATCACAAGCTGTCCTGGGATAAAAACTCAACAGAAAAAACTGCAGCTTGAAAATCCTTTAATAAATTCCCATTGTCATTGTATCTAGCATACATATATTCAATTTGAAGCTGATCCAAGAAAAAAAAAAACAGTGGGACAAACTCGTTCAGATATGTTTGTCCTAAAAATTGTCAAAATCCAACTTTTAGCTGAAATTTCTGAAATTTCTGTTTGGAATTCACTATGGTCATAAGAGACTTATTTGTAGGTTTTGGTATGATAGTTATGCACAAAAAATTTCAGGCCTGTAGGTTAAAGTGGTCAGAGAGGCTGCTGTCTTCAGCCAACAGGGGGCGCTATGTTTTTTTTTTTTTTTTTTTTAAAAAAACAGTCTGTCTGACACTCAGCCAGTGTCTCCATCAGTTCAGCCTACATGAAGTCTGCACATGTAGTTTACAGCCAACGAAAAAAACCCGACGTCATCATCGACCTCCTCTGCAGCGACTGCAAGTAAACTTTTTCATCTCCTCGTGTCAGATAACCCAGAGATACAAGATGGAAAAGAGAAATGAGGAGAGCTGAAGGAGAAACGTATTGATCAAGACACTGAAAGGGAGGAAAGAGATGGAAAATAAAAGGATGGAAAGGTAGGGGGAGGGGGAGAAGAAAAAGGGTGGTTATTTTAGGTTTGAGAGAAGAAGAGGAGGTTAAAAATGATTGAACGTGAACGGAGCAAGCTGAAAAAAAAGAAAAACAAAAAGACCTAAAGGAAATTGATCCTCATAAAAACAAAGAAAGAGGAAAGAAGTGAGCGGGAAATGAAAGGGAAGAAGAGGAAAGTGGATGGGGAGATGGAGGTTAATGGGAAAGAGAGAGAGAAGACAAACAAAGGAGAGGGAGATGGTTATCGACCACCTGAAACTGCTCTAATGCCAGGTGCTGCTGTCTCCACACCGCAGACATCTGAGTGTGTGTGAGTGTGTGTGTAACAAGGCTAACAGTGTTTACAGACTGGTAACGGTGACATCATCCAAACCTTTTTAGCGGGTACATTTAGACGCAGATTGTCAGCAGTTTCACACACACACAGTTTCTTTTCATGTCGTCTCACTCTGCAGGGAGCCGATCCGTTTCATTTCATCACGGAGGAAAAAAAAAACATCAAGTGCATAAAATTTTATCCAATTCTCACATCTGAAACCTTTTTTTCACCCCTTAACATCCACCTAATTCTGGCCTATTTATTATTCTATGTTTCAGAACTTTTAACAGTAGATCAATAAGGTCAAAATACATCAGTGACACCTCATTTAAAAGAATAAAGCCTTTAGTTTCAGAAAATGTTTTCATCAGTTCATCATTTATCATTGACTTCAAGATGCTTCATGTCAGACATAAAACATCCACCACATCACTTCTACACCTTTTCATCTACATCTGGGTGAAATTTGAGCTTTCTAAGTAAAACCTTGTAGGAGTCAGAGAGTTTTTAGTCTCAGGTGTCCAAACACTAGCAGATGAGTTCTCATTTGCCACAGTCTAGTCTGACAACTTTGCGCAGACAAAACCAGCTTTATCAGCGCTCAGTGTCCTCTTTGTAGTCAACTTTGTTCTCCCTGCGAAAAGTTTCGCTAAAAATTGTGGAATTATAGCTCACTGTCACAGATTGTACCTCTCCTGTTGCTCAAATGAACGTTTAATTACGAAGAATCTAAGTTTTCTAGTGCAGTATGGCATTCTGATGTTTGACAAAGGCTTTAGTGTTTATACTTTGATGACGTCAGAAGAATGGCTAACGGCCCGCCGGCGGGTCGGTGGAACAAAATAGGTTAATTCTAGTCTTGAACCTGAAAATTCTGATAATGACACTAATGAAACACTTACAAGTACTTGAGAGCTCAACGGAGATAAATTAGCAGCGGCTAATTCTCACTTTATGAGTCGATTAGTAAAATGTCGGCGAACTAATTTCAAATCTCCAAAAGAGCAGAGAGTACCGGGAGGTTTCTGAGCTTCAGGAGGAGAGTTTTGAATCTGTTGCACCGTAAATAAACTGGAACACAAACTATTTTCTCCTCCCTGAGCTGAAACAAAGCAGAGTTTGGCAGCAGACATCGTTACCGATGCAAATGAGCTCTCACTCTGTCAAAACAAAAGCAGAGTCGCCCACAAAGAAAACACACCAGCATGAAAAACACCTCTCTGCCTCCAATTAAACCCAACTCACCACCAGACTTAGAGAGAGTGTGTGTGTGTGTGTGTTTGTGTGGTCAGGTGGATGAATGTGTGTGTGTAACTGAAACCACTGTCACCTTCTCCAGCTCGTGAGTCATCTCGCTCATTAGGAGGAAACCAGAATCGTGACACCTCTCTGTGTCTTCTGGGACAATTATCCAATTAGAGTGGGGGGGCTGGGGGGAGTGTGAGGCCGCAGGCCGACATTTCTCACTCCAAACTGGACAAAAACAACCTGTTCTGAATCCATCATCCCGTGTGTGAGCGTACATTATGTGTAGAGAGAATGACCTGTTGATCAACTCGCAAGCGGAGCATTGTTCACTTTCTGGGTCAGTAAACCATGCAGACGCTTTCATATCTACCGATGCATGATGGGAGTAGACATGTTGTGCTAACTTAGAGTTGGTTCTGAACTTACAAAAAACATCTCGGCTCAAATCCAATCAAGCGATGGTTTTGGAAGAAAATCAGCTCAGCAAACCTGAATAAATAGCTGTTTGACTCATCAAAGCCTGGTAGTAGGCGAAGTAGTTGGCACGAAAATAGTTAAAGGCGAAAAAATTACTCACTGTGATCCAGTGGTGTGCACAGAGAGGGGACCCAACTGTTGCCAATTGTTAGAAAAAAAAAAACATAGTGCCCTTTTGGGAGCCAAACCTGTGCTTACGTGGCCTCTTGGTGTAAAAATGTACTTAATGACTCCCCCATGTTGATAAAAGACATAAAACTACTACCAAGGCTGGTTAGAACATAAGAAATTGCCCATGTTGGAGCCAAATCAAACACTAACCTGCTCTTTTGGGGGCCAAAACTCGTGCAGCAATACCTTGGGAGCCAAAAAAAATCTTTCAGGAGCCAAAATACAAGCTAAAGCGCCCTCTCTGGAGCCAAAACATGAACTAGCGGTGCTCTAGAGCGCAATAACACATGCCAAAGTGACTTGGGAGCCAAAACCTGCACTTAAAGGAAAAATTGTTTCAGTACCCATCATACTAAATGGCACCAATGGCTGGTTAAAACATGATAATCTGCCCTCTTGGGAGCCAAAAGTCATGCTAAGTTGCATTTCAGGAGCCAAAAAACAAGCTGAAGTGCCCTCTTTGGAGCCAAAATGTGGGCTGAAGGTGCACTAGAGGGGTAAAACACATGTAAAAGTGACTAGGGAGCCACAACACACATCAATGTGCCCATTTGGGAGCCAAAACCTGCGATTAAGTGGCCTCTTGGAGGAAAAAATTCGACAGTACCTTCTCAGGTGGAAAAAAACACGCTTAACTGTCCCTTTGGCTTGTTTAAACATGATAACTTCCCATTTGTGAGAAAAATCAAACACCAAACTGCCCACTCAGAAGGTAAATGTTGCACTATATGGCGGTCTATATATGGAAATACACATTCATATGCACAATGACTGGTTAAAACATAATAAACAGCCCTCTTCTTGGGCACCAAATGCACACTAAAATGTCCTCTTTGGAGCCAAAACTCATGCTACGAATATTTCGGGAGCCAAAACACTTGCTAAGCTACATTTTTGGGTGCTAAAGTTCTATTTATAAGGCCCTGTTGGGAGCCAAAACACACACAAACCTGTCAATATGTGCACTTCAGTGGCTCTTGAGTAAGTTCACTCCTGACAAATGACACTTAACTGCTACCCTGACTGGTTAGAACATGATAAACTACTCTCCTGGAAGCCAAAAAGCACGCTTGAGAGCCCGTTCAGGTGGGACAAAACACTCAAAACTGCACAAATGGCTGGTTAGTACATGATAAGCTCAAGCTAAAATACACACTTAAGTGTCCACTTTGGGCCAAGACTCTTGCTAGAACACTTTGAGAGCCAAAATACATGCTAAAGTGCATTTAAGGGGCCAAAATACAAGCTAAAGTGCCATTTTAGAAGCCAAAACACATGCTACAATATTCTCTTGGGAGCCGAAACATGCATTTAAGTGGCCTCTTGGTGTAAAAATCACTTAAGTACCCTCTGAATGAGGTAAAAGACACTAAACTGCCACCTTGGCTGGTTAGAACATGATAAAATTGGAGCCAAAATGTGTCCCAGATTAAATTGTCAAGTTATATTCAAAAATAAACAAACTACAATGACGGAAACCAAGTTTCATCAAAACTAATTCTCTGATTTTATTTTTATTCTTAGCAGTTTGACCCATATCCGTCAATTAACGGTGGCAGCTTTTGTTACATTACTGCACTCAGCCAGCAGGGGGAGTTTGACTCTTAATGCGTCACAGTCATTAATGTCTGACCTCACTCGTGTGTTTAGTCGTGTTTTGTTATATTATCTCACAGTGTGATGAGATAAAGCAGAGCTCTGGGTGTTGATGCTCCGGTCATGTTAGCCGTTAGCTTCCCTCTGTAGCGCTGCAGCCATTCTGGGCCTTAATCACAGTGATTACTTAACCACACAGGCTCTTAAGTGCTGCTTATCAGAACTCCTCTGGAGAGCAATTACACCATCACTGCTCTCTCTCTTTCACCCCCACCCCCACCCCATGAAGCGCCTTTTTTTTTTTACCCTCTTGTCCTCTCACATCCATCCATTATCCTGCTTTCATCTCCAGCCTGTCTGCTGCCGTCCTCCTCCTCCATTTCTCCTCTACTCCCTTTTTACTTCTGTCTGCCAAAACATTTCCTTTTACCCATCTCCACATCCTTCAATTTCTCTTCTTAATCCAATTTTCCTAAAGCATCCATTAGATTTTCAGATATTTCCCAGGATAGCTGACAACTTTGACCTGCCTCTCACGCTGGATGAAGAGTGATCTGATGTGATTTATCCTCTGAGCTCTGAAGATATTTCTGTGGTATTATGGAGGGAAAAAAATCAGTGCATAAACTTGTGTTTTCTGAAACGCTCTTGTTTGTTATGGGACAGGTAAAAGAGAGCATTAGATAAGTACAGCTGGGGCTCTTTACTAACCGCAGTCATCCTTCTGCCTCCAAGGTTGGAGCTCAAATGGCTCAGATCATCTTACCTCAGAGGTCAGAGAGAGTTCAGGACATGATGATGATGAGGAGGAGAAGATGGAGAAGGAAGGAGGGGAATTTGGTAGCAGTCTGGTCATGGTTCCCCTGAATTTGTCTCAAACTGTTACACAACAAAAATGTGTGTTTATGCTCCTGTGAGGAGTTTTCAGCTAATCATAAAACACTTAAATTACCATAAAACTTGGAATATAGGGGCAGTAGTTCATTTTTGGGATAAAAACTCCATTTCCCATGAACACCATCACCCACTGCCGTAAAGATGTTACTTTTACCAAGACATGCATTTGTTCTCCTTATTTTTTTTTGTTCAAGACGACTTTTGCCAGGATGCAAAGCAACAAGGTAATGTATTTATTTATCGTTTGAAAGGCGCCAACTATAAAACTACACACTCAGTTTGTAGTTTAGTGTCCAGAAAGTGAGCTGTCTTTCCACCAAGCAGTTCAGCTCAGTCTGTTTTGCATTTTTGTGGTGTTCTCTTTGACTAAAACAAGGACAAGTCTCCAAATTACAGACACCATCCAACTTGGGTACTTTGGTACCCATATGTTGGCGCGCCAGACGTACGGCTCCGACTCCAGGAAGTGGAGCTAAAAACACTGCAGGCTGACGATTGGTCAAAAGTATTGTCACTAAAAAACAACAAATTGCCTCGTCATATTCAAATCTCCAGTCAACTTTGTGAAGATAACTGTCCTTTTATTTGGAGAATGGCATCATGACGAAACAGCGGATTGGGGAGCCGTGACTGTACCACTGAGCTACTGTACATCTACCCGCCAGTCTGTAAACCACAAACTATTTAAAAGATTATCAGTTGAGCAGCTTTAAAACTGTCTTAATACAATACTCAAACAATAAGACTCCCTTTTAAGGTTATAAAATCTGCACAGAACAGGAAAGATGGTCACGCGTGGAAAACATTGACTGTATATAGAATGGACAGCGTGGCTCCGCCTGTCACCGTTCTACGATTTTGAAGCCAAAAAACCCTGTTTCTCTAGCCGCCATTGTGCAGCCAGAGTCTGCGCAGTAGAGAATTTCCGGTGGAGCAGAGTAAAAAAGAGAAATAAAAATATTTATTTCTTCTTCTTCAGATGGTTTAGTCTCCTTTTGGCTCTTTCCCGAAGTTTCTTATATCCCCGATAAAAACTACTCACGAACGGCAGCTGTCAACTATCGTAAAACCAAACTTATATCGCGGTTTTTAACGTCCAATAACTAATGAGAAACTAACTTCTCAGGAAAAAAAACACCCGAACACCATACAGCCAAATAACATCGTTATACTACCTTAGCGTAAGGATGAGAGAAACGTTTCTACGAGGTATCGTTATTTTTTAAAGTTTTCCCGGCTCATATCTGGAATACGTGGGGAGGCGGGGCTTATGACCTATACTGCAGCCAGACACCAGGGGGCGGGGCTTATGACCTATACTGCAGCCAGACACCAGGGGGCGGGGCATCTGCTGGAGGCTTCAGTTTGAGCCGAACGTCGTTAAGTCCACTCATTATACAGTCTATGGTGGAAAATTGAAAATGTAGATGAAGACCTCTGTAGATTTTAGTTGGAGACCCTGTTCTTTGCCTTTCATATTTACACTGTAGCAACTATCAGTTTACAAGCCGCCTATGAAGTAAGGCATGGGTGGCTGTGGGAACATAAACAGGATCAAGCTTTACTGATCCGACCCATACCAAACTGATCTGATCTATACTGGACCACACGGTGGAAACGGGGCTTTAGGAAATCCTGGTTGTGTCCTACCAGTGCTCATCTACCAACTCCAACCTCACCAAGCTCTGGCTCTTCATTTTATTGACAGACTCTCAGATTTGAACAGATCACTGCAGAATAACTGCTGCATGTGGACAGGAATCAACATTAGAACAAAAAGCTTTTAGCCTGTGCTCTATCACTCTCCTGTTTAGCTTTCTTTCACTCTGACCTTCTTAAACAAACATACAAAGTGAGACTATTTCAACGTCACTTATAAAGTCCTCAGAGCATTGTGCAAATATTCCTAACAGAAGCTTTTTAATGAGGAACAGAGATGTCATTGTGGAAACTGTTTTACGAAAAAGAAGATTAAGGTCGCCTGAAACATTTCCCCACAGCTCAATGAAACTCGGTGCTTCCCGCAGATCTCAACCTTTGAGCTTCCTGTCCGAGGACGCTCATCAGCTCGACCTTTCAGTGACAGGATTACATGTGGACTTAATTTAATGATACGTTCGCCAAAATAAAAAGTCATCAAGGCTCGGCTTTACCCTGGGAACTTTTATCTAATTAAAAGACGCTGATGTTGTCCCACAGACTGCTTAGTGTCTCCATAAAAATACTTCCTTTTTGTGGAGCAGAAAAATCAGCTTCAACACGGGGAGATAATCCCAGACAGTAAACATGAATCCTCTTTGCTGTACTTTGTTTTCCTCCGTGTCTTCCTGACATCCGCATTAAGAAACAGAAGACTCTGCCAAGAAATAATCCTTCAAAGACACGTCTCTTTATAAACATTATTCATATCCGTGCCCTTAAATTTGGTGTTTCACTGCCAACCCAAACAGCTCAGGGGTCAAAACTGGGACTCAGTGTTTAACAGTGAAACTACAGCGCAGGAAACGTTGGTTCCTACTCACTTAACATCTGGCACCTTATCGAATAATATTCTAAACGATGTGTAAATTTACATTTTCTGTTAAGTGCACAAACAAACTAAAAGTACCAGTAACATCTCACTAAACTGTTTCTGAGCTGTGCATTGGCCAATTATATGAAGCTTAAGTCCTGCAGAAACTCAACAACTCTAACAGCTCTTTAAATGAATGTTTCTATCAGGATGTGACATTGTGAGAGTGCAAAATACCCAACAGAGATTTAAGTTATGAAATGATGCCATAAATTAGTGCAGAATAAGAAATATTTGGGGCTAAGATTGTTGTTTAGAGGTCAAAATAGTCTGAATATCAAAAACAATCCTGATAAAATCCAGATCCTAATCCTGCCATAAAAACATCTGGACATATTTTTCTCACATCGCCCCCTAATGGAGAACATTTTCCTTGGTCAGCAGCAGAGTTTACTGATGTTTACATACATGTAACACTGCAGAAAACTGACCATTTATCATCTGGTGTTAAGAGACACCTGGGAGACAGGTGAGCTTTGATGTCATCAGTCTGTAATGATGGAACAAGGATGTTAGAGCAAACTTAGGGACTGATTTTAGAAAGGCACAGTGTTGTCAACTTAACCATCTCTGGCCCAATATGAAGTACATTTTCAGATCCTTGTATTTCCTCTTTTTCCAAAAATGCAACAAGCAACAAACCTAGAAACAACTCCTGCAATATAATGTAGCCTTCAGAGACTTTGACATGAAAGCATGTACCCATCTTACTCTTCTCAATCAGCCCCAGGTGCTGCCATGGACCCTTAAGTTATCTAAAACACTCACAGGCGGACAAGTCCTCCTTGATCATGCAGCAGCCAGAGGGCAGACTGCAAACAAATGAATCTCATTCCGAAGCCCCAATAAAACAGGAGGGTTAATAATTTGACATTAAAAGAACGAGGTTAGGCAGAATAGAGTTTACTTTTCGTTCTTAACATATGACTTAAGACTGGGTTATGCTTTCAGCACAAACGTGAACACACGGAAACAAGAAATGCAGAATCAGCACGAGAAAACGTGTGTGGCTTTTAAACTTTTTAACACCCTGCATGGCTTCCTTTGGCATCTGTTCCCAAACTACAGGGAGCAATATATCACAAACACGAGTCCACCAGAGCACTTAACTAGAGAAGAAGAAGTTTGCATTTCTTTTCACCATTTGCAACATCATTTTCCACCCATTCCTCTACTCTGCCAAGGTATCTGTCATATTTTGGCTCCCAAGAAAGCACTTAAGTACAAGTTTAGCACCAAGGAGGGCACTTAACCACATTTTCTGGCTTCCACGAGGCCACTTTGGCGTGTGTTTTGGCTCCTAGGGGCCAGTTTTTTATGTTTTAACCAGCCAAAAGGGCAGATTAGTGTGGTTTTCCAATCAGAAGGGCACTTAAGCCCGTGTTTGGTTCCCAAGAGATCAATAAGGGTGCATTTTTCAACAGTGGGGCACCCATTGCCCCCACCCCTGAGCACACCACTGGCATCTGTGTGAAATGAAACCATACATGCACTTTTCAGTTAGTCATCTGTGTATGAAAAAAACAAAGTAATTGAACCAAACATGACTAATGTGAAACTGAACTGTCCTTGTGCTTCAGAGGAGAAACAGTTCTTGAGTGATAAACGTCGGTGTTTTCTAAATGATAGGATGACAAACTCTGGACTGAAGGTGGGCGGCAGATTCAAAGAACCCTGCAGCTCAGATGAAAACATAATGATCTATTTTTGGATGTTTCCTCCAGCCGGTTCTGCTCAACAACAGAACAATGTTCTGCTCCGTGCTCAGAGCCCGATAAAGAGAGGTTCAGTGTCACGAGCAGCTGATTTATTTGTCCAGTCTCATGATTTATTAATTGTCTGCAGTCGAAACCCCCACAGCTGTGCAGAGGCACAAGTGCCTTCTGTCCCGTAACATTTCCATGCACTAATGCAATTTCACTTTATTTTACAACGAGCTAATGGGAGCAGAGAGCAGGCTGCTGTGTGCAGAGTGGAAGTGATGTCAGAGCGATGGAGATGGACGGCAGGTCGAGGATTTTACAACAAGAGCAACATCTTCACTCTCTGTGAATGTTTGGGGGCGTCGATGCAGTTTGACACAGTTGGAGGCGTAATAATCCAAACAACTACAGAAAAACTCTGTTCATGGATAAATCCAGAGTCTTAGAGAGAATCACATCTTCATTTGGCTTTTTATTACCTATATCTGCCTGAACATGAAGTAAAACATCTGGTTAATAACTCACAAGTCTGTAATCATTAAGATGATGCTATGATCATTTTTCATATTGTTCAGGTCGGACTAAACTTCCTCTTTTGCCCGGACATGTCCTACTTTTCCTCCTTCATGTCTGGAGGGAAGATTTTAAAAATTTCCCAAAATGTCTGGATTTTTTTCTTAGTTTGTTCTACAGATCATTGATATCTATAATACACTGTAAATAAAAGGGGCTTATATATTTAAGCATATAGTGAGACATTATTGAGGAAGCCCAGTTCCTACAGTAAAATAACTTTGCTGAGCTTAATTTGGGTCGTAATGACTCCAAATTTTGGAATAAAAGTAGAAATTTCAAGATAGCAATTCAAAAATTTTGAGATACAAGTAGAAATTTTTTTGATAAGATAAAAATTGTGAGATTGTAAAGTCAAAAATCCAAAATTTGAAGATAAAAGTAAACATTTTTAGATTAACAGTTGAAATTACGCGATAAATAGTAGAAACTTTATAATTAAAATTCAACATTCTAAAATACAAGTAGAAACTTGGAGATGAAAATTTGAAATTTTGAAATTAAAAGTCAAGATTATGAAATAACAGTAGAAATATTGAGATAAAATTTCAAAAATCTAAGACATAAGCAGAAATTTTGAGATAAACAGTTGAAAATTGTGAGATCAATCGTCAAAATATCAAAATTAAAAATCAAAATTCTTAAATTCAAGTAGAGATTTTGAGTCAAAGGTTAAAAATTGTGAGATTATAATCAAAATTTAGAAATCAAAATTCGACATTCTGAGATAAAATTAGAAATTTTGACATAAAAAGTTTAAATTGTGAGATTAAACGTCGAAATTTTTGAAATTAAATTCAACATTCTTGATAAAAGTTCAAATTTTTTTGTTAAAATTGTGAGATAAGTTGAAACTTTAAGATAAAAATTCAGAATTATGAGTAAAAAAGTTGGAAATTTGAAACAAAAAGTGAAAATTTTAGAAAATTCAACATTATGAGACACAAAAGGCAAGAATCTCAACAAAGCCAGTTTTTCAGCCTCATATTTTTATAGTCAGGAATGAGCCTCTATATACTATCAATGTTTGCATAATAGATAAGGAGTGTTAGAAATAAATGTTTGGGTTATGAAGCTACTTTATTGTCTTTTAGTAATTTTGGGTTATTTTTGCAGGACCCCACAGAGTCCTGATGGGGGGGTCTTAGAATATGGTTAACCTAATGTTGTGTAACAGTAAAATAAGAGCACACAGTGTTTGCATACATGAGAATGGTGTAGTGGTTCCCTGACAGCAGCTGTTTGACTCACACACTCCGCTTTAATGTGTTTTTAACGTCAGTCTGTGATGAGCGCGTGCAGCCTAAAACCTTTAAGACTGTTACTGAATCATAGCAGGTGACACTTTCACTACCTGAACTCTTCTTCCTCTCAGAGAGAAACAAACAGAGACAAAAACACAACACAGAGGAGATTTACTCACATCCACAGTCTCCTCCGCTTTTCCTGCTCCCACGTCCCCGCAAAAACACCCAAACACCGCGAGTATCCTCCACAGAAAAAGTTCAATTCATTCAAGCTCCGAGAAACGCGCTCAGTGATTCTGCTGCTGCTGTGAGACAGAGAGTCCGCAGCGAAACAGGGAGAGAGAGAGAGAGAGAGAGAGAGAGAGAGAGAGAGAGAGGGAGCGTAGTAGTATCATGCGTAATGTTTCCCCTTTTCTCCTCACACAGAAAATAAACCCTGCGTTAAAGAGACAGTGACGGGGCTCGGTGCAAAATATTAAAGAGGGGTATCGTGCTTCTTTTGCTGACCCGTAATATCTCCACATGATTCACAACCCATTTAACCCTTTCTTTTTCTCGCACTAGTGTTTTAGAAAACACTTATTTCAGCCTCTGTCTGAAACATTGTCTCTTTAAGGCTCCACAAACCCCCTTCTCTCTGATTGGCCAGCCAACCAGAGGTCATTTGGAGGAGGAGGAGCTATAGGCAAACCTTGTTGTTTTGAAGCCTGATTTTCCAATATTTCTGGATAAATAAACACTTTTTTAAAAATGAATTCTAAATGAATGTGTAGATTTAATGGATTTAAAATGAACAGTTTACTTTAAAAGATTTTTTTTTAATGTTTTAAAATGGGAAACTCTTAAGCTAAAAATGAAATGTCAGGGAAGAAGACACTTTAAAATACTTTCCAAAATGTGTTTAATGTGAAACTGATTATTTGGTCTAGTGTTAAAGTCGAAATTATTTTTTCAAAATACAAGGGCATGTGATTTTATTTTATTTTTTTTGGAACATGAGAAATTTAAGCAATGTGAGGTAATCCTTTTGAGTTTATCTACACAACAAGCAACAATCTTGCTATCTTAAATGTTACATTTGGTATTTCTGGAACCAGAAACTGAACTTAATTCCTTACCATTCCTTGTTAACATGACTGAGGAGGGCACACAGTGGACATGACAGCCTGCTGTACATGGATGAATCACACGGGTTGCATAAGCTGCTTATGCTGGCCATTTATGCTGGTGTGTGCTGTCTGCCTCAAGTAGATCTACCAGAATTTTTTTTTATCAGTGTAGCACATCAAATAACCCTACACTGATAAAATTTTCTGGTAAATCTACCAAAGAAAATCAAGGCAACTTTTTGCATAGTTTATTTATGATGCTGAATCAAGATAGCTCTTTGTCTTAACTGCTCTGTTTTTCTTTTACATGGAAAATGAAATCCAAGTAAAGTGAAATTATTTTTGTCAACTAGATTAATTTTTTTCAATGTGGTCAATGAACTTTTCCAGTTTTGAGTAACTTCAGCTTAATTATATCGTTTACATGAAGCATGAGGGGTTGCCAGTCCACACACCAGCATTAACGGCCAGCATAGACAGTTTATGCCACCCGTGTGATTCATCCATGTACAGCAGGCTCTCATGTCCACTGTGTACCCTCCTCACTCATAGTTACAAGGTATGGTAGGAATAAAGTTCAGTTTCTAGTTCCAGAAATAACAAATGAAACAGTAAAGACAACAAGATTGTCTCTTGTTGTGTGGATGAACTCAAAAACATTACCTCACTTTGCTTAAACTATTCATGTTCTGAGAAAAAGTCACAGTATCTTGTATTTTGAACACATGTTTTTGACTTCAATTCTAGATATATTTGTGTGAAGACACTTACTTGAATTTTTATTGTTGATTTCATGGGTTCAATTAAGTTAAATCTACTTTTCCCCAGATTTATTTTCTCCATGTAGGAACGTTTTACCTCCAAATGTCGGAAAAGTACACTTTCTTTCGGGCACAAAGCTGGAGAAATAGCGTCGTTGTTCTGTGTGAAAAAATGATCCTCGGGCAGCACTTCTGGGGGCGATCCATCACTTGAAGTCGTTGCTTGCAGAAAAACCACAGGAGTGTTTAAAAACCTGCACAGTTTTCGTCTGAACCTCCAGCGTTGTTACTTCACATCCATGTTGAAAACAGGAGAAAGTTTGGTCCCTGATTTCACATTAAACTGCTTCCTCTTTTTGTGAAGAACCGGAGGAAAGGAAAACAACTCGATCCATCATCAGGATGAAAACCTGCAGCTAAATGAACTGCCTCACACCTCAGCATGGCTCCGTTTCTCTCCTTTACTTTGCTTTTCCCTGTGATTTGTGCGGCTGACAGCAGAAAGCGATCAGTGTCTGTGTTTGTGTTAGTGCAGAAAGGTCAGCAGGCGCTCGCTGACAGAAAACATCAGTCTTTGTGCAGCAGGGAGGCTGCAGAGCTGCCACCGCTCGGTGTCATTAACTGGATTCATCATGTGAAGAAGTATCAGCGCAGCCATAGATTAACTTTAATCTAATGTGGAAATAAAGCCTGTTTATTAGACCGTGAAGTTCATTTTTAAAAATGCTATGAAGAGGTAGCTGCAGTCAATTTATAGACTTTTATTTATAAAACACGTTTACATCAGGTGACCAAAAATGATGATTGGGAAATGATTGGAATTTTTCTCAGCTTGTTTTACAGACTGTTGATATTTATTATAATGTGCTGCAGTGGTCAACTGACATTATTCTGATGCACCACCCTGAAAAATGTTGTTCATGCGGGAAAACATCAAACTCTGACTGTTTATGCTGCACACTCACAAAGAAATTGCACCTTTGTTCCAGCTGCAAATTAAAACCCCTCAAAGTCTAATTTAAACTCAACTAAGATTTTGAAGCATTTTTTTTTTTGCACAAGATAAATATATGTTTTTCTTTTTATAAAGGCGTTATCATGCAAAGCCCATTTCCACCAGTTTGAAACCCTAAAATGAAAAAAAAAAATTTGATTGAGGTTTCTTTTGGACCATATTCAGAAAGAATTATGAGATGAAAGGTTAATATTCTGCGATGTGAAGTCAAAATTATGAGACAAAAAGTCAAAGTTCTGATATAGAAAATCAAAACTCTGGGACAAAAAGTTGGAAATCTGAGATAAAAAGTAAAAAATTCTGAAATAAAAGCCAAAAATCTGAGATAAGTAAAAATCCTGATGTAGAAAAGTCAAAATTTTGAGATAACAAAGTCAAATAATTGAGATTGTTAAACCCAAATTATCAGGAAAGGAAGTCAAAATTATGAGACAAAAAGTTACAATTCTTATATAGAAAGTCACAATTCAGAGACAAAATGCCAAAAAATCTGAAATAAGTTAAAATTCTGGTATAAAAAGTCAAAATTTTGAGATAATAAAGTCAGATAATTGAGAGTGTCAAGCCCAAATTATGAGGAAGGAATGTCAAAATTTTGAGATGGAAAGTTAAGATTAATAGATGGAGTCAAAATGTTTGGGTAATAAAGTCAATTTATCAGAAAGAAAGTCAAAATAATGGGATAAATAGTCAGAATTTTGAGATCAATAGTCAAAATTTTGTGAAAAAAAAAACCCTGAAATTTTGACTTTTCATCTAAAAATAAAACAATTTGATAGGTAAGTCGAATAATAGAGATTTCACAGACCACATTATGAGGGAAAAAGTCAAAATTTTGAGATGAGAAGTCAAACTGCGAGAAAAATGAGTCAAAATAATGAAACAAAAAGTTTGAATTGTGAGATCATGAAGCCAAAATTTCTGGATAAAAAACTGAAACTATCACTATTCATCTCAAATTTACACCTTAAACTGGGCAAAAAAAAAGTCTTACCAAAGCCAGATTTTCATTTTGATATGTTTTTACTGGCTGAAATGGGTGTCTTTACATCTTTAATGTTTACACTATAAAAAACTCTGGTCTACAGTTTAGGACGTTGTGTTTTGTGTCCTTTGATCCTGTTAACTCTAATTTTGTGAAATGTCTTTTTAAGTATTGTCCATTTTTTGGTTTATCCTAAATGTTTTTGAGCTGCAGAGTTTATAACACGCGTCTTTTGCTGTGGAAGCTCAGTGTTGATCTGTTTCTGCTGAAGTCTCTGTTTGTGAGCTTTGTTTACAGGCCGAGCAGCTGATTTTAGGTTTTTAAGGAAAGCAGGCGCGTTGGTGTGAAACGCCTCCCAGCAGTGAACTCATTACGTCCCATTAAAAGACATTAAGACACCTTCCAGCTCATTTACTCTGAGGTTTTCAGGAGATGGAGCAGCTCGGAGCCGCTGAGTGATTCTGTCTTACAGCTCTGAAACCTTTCTTTAAATTCTGTTTGTTTAGCTGAGCCCACTGTTTTTCCTACGCTTGATGTCTCCCTGTGCTGTAAACGCTTCAAGATGAGCTGGAAACCTTTATAGCACAGAGACTGAGTGGGTATTTCCCACCAGGGCATAATTACACCGAACACTCCACACAATCTGAGCACATCAGGCCAGTGTTTGTGGAAATAAAAGAGAGAAACTGGGATAAGGACGGCACTGTACAGCTTTGAAGAACATATAAGAAACATGATATCAAATAGGGATGGGCAATTAATCTCAAATTAGAGTAAACAATATTTCCTTTTTTATTTTCTAATCACAAACAGTGAAATATTTCTATAACCTGAAATGTGTCAAAATATCAGATACAGATGTTTTCTGTTCTACACCAGAGTTACTCAAACAAAGATACAAACTGTTAAAAACTATCTTTACAAAAGGAACAATCTGAGTGGTAAAAAGAGGCAAAAACAGCAATAAAACTTAGTATGGGGTACTAAAAATTGCCAAAAGCAACAAAATTGGCATTTAAATTGGGATAAAACCTGGAAATACTCAAAAATTGGCATAAAAAAGAGCGTAAAATTACTAAAATGGTCTAAAAGCAACAAAAATTACTGGAGAAAACGAAAAAAAAATTCAGAAAGTAGCAAAAATGATGAAAAAGGTGATGAAAAATTGTGAAAAGTGGTAAAAATGGCAAGGAAGTTTGAATTAAACTTTGAAAATGGTCATTTTGATGCAAAAAATAGCCCTAAAGTGGCAAAAAAGCAAACAAAAACAAAAACAATTGCCAAGAAAATTGGGAGTGAACCTTGAGGATAGTGTGAAGGTATTAAAAATGGTCCAAAAGTGGCAAAAAAAAAAGCAAAAAATGACTATAAAGGTCAAACAGCAAATTGATTATGGATTACACTTGTAAAATAGTCAGTTTGTTGCAAAAAATGGCCTTAAAGTGGCAAAAAAAGAGTGAAAAGACTAAAAATGGACAAAAACAACCAAAATTGTCAAGAAAATTGGGAATGAACCCAGAAAATCAGGAGAATGTATCAGAAAATGGTCACAAAGCGGCAAAAAACAGTGAAAAGTGATTAAAAATGGTCTGAAAGCAACAGGAATTACTAAAAAAATTTCAAGAAAACTTAGATAAATTCAGAAAGTAGCAGAAATGGAAAAAAAATAGTTATAAAGATAGTGAAAAGTGTTTGAAATGGCCAAAGTCAACAAGATTGGCAAGAAAGTTTAGAATAAACTTGTAAAAAATGTCTGTTTGTTGCAAAAAAAAAAGTCCAAAAGTGGCAAGAAAAGAGTGAAAAGTGACTAAATTGGGGAAAAAACAACAAAAAATTCCCAAGAAAATCTGGAGTGAACCTGGACAACAGTGAGAATGGTCCTAAAGTGGCAACAAAAGAAATGAAAAGTAAATAAAATGGACAAAAAGCTGTCACAAGGATCAGCCGTGAGTTTTGTTTTCAACCACATTTCTTCCTGGAAGACTATGATTCTCCACCATCCTTCCAGTTTTTAATAAAGCGTTGGACAGCTCTTATCCAGTTTTGGTAGTTTCTGCTTTAATCTCCTTAGATGTTTTCTCAGCTTGATGCCAATGATTTGACTCTACTTAAATAAAACTAACGTCCTTTCTACGACCACTGGATGTGTCTTTCTCCATGGTTATTTAAGAAAAAAAAAGTTACTCATTGCACCAGCTGGAGTTTAATGACTGAAAGATAATCACTCATGCAGTAGTTATCAAATATGAGGCTTGTATCTATTTGCTTAGTTAAATCCAGGTGGCAGTGTGTGTAAGGAAACTTAAAATGCATGTAATCTTAAAAGCTGAAAACTCCTCTTTTATGAGAACTTTCCTCTCCGTGCAGTGTCTGAGACTTTGTATTCTGCTCACTCCACCATGTTCCCCTCCACACGGCTCCACCCGCCCCCTGCAGCAGCAGCTCTGTTGAGACAGGTGGAGTCTGCAGAACATGGAGCTCTCACACACAGAGTCAGCACCACGCAGAGATGAAAGAGGAACCAGCGTCTCTGCTGGACTCTGTGCTATTTTTCTAATCAGAACATCGTCTCAGAGAATCAGACTCCTCTTCACCTCCACCTTCTCTCTCCAAAGTCATCACAGCCTTAAGATGTTCACATTCTCTCTACACGCTTGTTTTCATGCATGAACTTTAAAGTCAGCTGCTTCATGAGCTCTGGGAAAAAGTTTATCTCCATATATTTCATGTTTGGCTTGTTTACGTCGACCCCTCTGAGGCCCAGCGAGCTCTGACTTCCTCAGAGAGTCATTAGAGACAAACTGCTGACGTGACTAATCCTTCTACATCAGTTTAAAACCTGCAGCTGCTCTCCTCTGAGTGAAGGAGTCACCTGTGCTTTCTTTGTTTTCTTTGTGCTCCATAATCTGATCTTCATGTCCTGTACGTGTAGCTGTTGTAGATATGATCCGTGTGCAGATGTTTACATAGTTGGTACATGTTCTCGGTTTCTCTGCTGAGCTTTTGTAGCAGCGGAGAATGGAAACATACGTTCATGAAATGTTTTTTTTTCTGCCCGGCAGACAAACCGCCTTCATCCAGAGACGCCCCATACATCAACACGCCGCTCTCCAGGCGTCTGCAGCAGCTCGACGCCCCGCAGGTACGAAGAATAGACTCTTAGACACAATCTGCATTCCTGACCTTCTCCCAGAGCTCTTCCTCCACTCCTCTCTGACTTTTTCAGCGCTCTTTCCTTTCTCTAAGACTGTTAAACGCTGTTTGACTCTTAATTATAGGGCGACCAAATATCTCCTCTTTTTGGTGGTAAAATTATGTCCAAGGAGATTTTAAATTCCCAAAAATGTTGGTGCGTTTTTCTCAGCTTTTTCCTCATTGATATTTATAATAGAGCAAAGCTGCACTGAGCTACTGACATTATTCTGATGCACCAACCTGTTAAAACACTGTTCATGCAGGAAAACATGAATCTCTGACTGTTTGTGCTGCACTCACAGACAGAAAATGCTGAAGTGGAAATGGTGTTGGAATTTTCTTTTGGCCAATACGACATCAAATTTGAGATAAAAAGTCAATATTTTGGAATGAAAGCGAAAATTCTGCTATAAACAGTCAAATTTTGAGATAAAAAGTCAAAAATATGAGAAATCAAATTCAAAGAACTGAGACAAAAAGTTGAAACTTTGAGATAAAAAGAGGAATTTTGAGCTTCAAAGTCAAAATTATAAGCTTCTGAGTCTAATCAATGAGCTAAAAAGTTAATATTTTGGGATGATGAAGTAAAAAGATTTAGATATTTAATAAAAAAAAACTGAGGTAAAAAGTGGAAATTTTAAGATGAAAACAGATTTTTGAGTTAAAAAGTCAAATTGAGATAAAAAAAGGAGAAAATTAGGAGAAAAACATCCAAATTTATGAGCTTAAAAGTCAATATTTTGGGATGATAATAAAGCTGAAATTTTGAGATAAAAGTCTAAGTTGTGAGATAAATCATATTGAGATAAAAAGTTGAACATTTTCAACAAAAAGTTGAAATTATGAGCTTCAGAGTCAAATCAATGAGCTAAAAAAGTTAATATTTTGGGATAATAATGTAAAAAAATTTAGATATCTAATAAGAAAAACTCTGAGATAAAAAGTTGAAATTTTAAGATAAATAAAGAAATTTGAGATAAGAAGTCAAATTGAGATAAAAAAGGATACAATTAGGAGGAAAAACATCCAAATTTATGAGCTAAAAAGTCAATATTTTGGGATGATAATGAAGCTGAAATTTTGAGATAAAAGTCTAAGTTGTGAGATAATTCATACTGAGATAAAAATTTGAAAATTTTCAACAAAAAGTTGAAATTATGAGCTTCTCAGTCAAATCAATGAGCTAAAAAAGTTCATATTTTGGGATAATAAAGTAAAAAAATTTAGATATCTAATAAAAAAAACTCTAAGATAAATAAAGAAATTTGAGATAAGAAGTCAGTTGTGAGATAAGAAGTCAAATTGAGATAAAAAAGGATAAAATTAGGAGAAAAACTTCAAATTTATGAGCTAAAACGTCAATGTTAAAAAAAGCTGAAATTTTGACATAAAAAGGCCAAGTTTTGAGATATGAATATATGAAGTAGTTGAAAAATTTCAACAAAAAGTTTAAATTTTGAGATTAAAAGTCATCACCACCAGACAAAAAATACAAAATTAGAAGCAAAATATGAAAAAAAATGGAGTGAAAAGTCAACATTATTACACGCCTTTTTTTTCAGATAATAAAGTCAAAATTATGAAAAAAAAGTTGGAATTTTGATCTCTTATTATTTAAAAAGTCAAAAAAGGAAATCTCAACTAAGCTAGTTTTCATGTTTTGTGAAATGGGTTCAATACATCATTTATGTTTAGATTATAGAATTATTATTTACTTTAAACAGAGCGTTTTAAATAAATGTATGAGTTATGAAGCTTCTTTAATGTTTCTGTTTAAGTTTGAGATTTTCAAGAGTCCGAGTCCTTTTCATGTTTTGTTTTTTTAGAATATAGTTCAGCAGAATCTATCATCGGGACATTTCAACAAAAACACAGGTGGAATAAAAAAATCAGTCTCCAGTTAATCAGCTGCTTATTGTCTCCACCGTATCAGCTCTTTACATTCTCCTTCCTTTGACATTTTTCTGTAGGTTACACTTATTTTTTCTACATAGGATCCAGGGTTAAGAAAGGCGCCGTTATTCATGTAAGAACAAGAGAGAGAGAGAACAGAAACATGGTCATGGCCACTTAACGCCATCATCATCATTTCACTGTAATTGTAACCTGTGTTAGAGACAGAGTTTTATTTCTGTCTCAGTGTTAAACAGCATGAAAACTGGGACATGTTTTCTTGTGATTCTCCATGGTGACATGTTGACTGATTTAAGTACATGAGGAGAAATAAATGTTTCCATCAGTCTCTAATGTTGGTTTTTCTCTTCCTTTGTTTCTTCACTTTCACTCGTGTAATAACTGAGAGGAAGAATCGCTGAAAGTGTTTCAGGTCAGAAACAGCAGCGTGTACCTGCTTCAAACAGGATTAAGTCTCTGTTTCTCTCTCAGCTTGTTACAGATCGTATTAATAAACTGTGTCGAGAATATTAATTGGTGTTTGAGTTATTCCTAACTCAGCATCCAGCGCTGAGACAAACTGTTTAATGATTCAAAGCTTCAGGTTTCTAGTGCAGGAGGAAAGACGCTTATGGATGTTTTAATAGAGTTACAATCACAAGAGTTGGCTGAATAAATTAATTTTAATGAAAAAAATATTGCAAATGAGTTAAAGTTCATTGGTTGATCAAAAGTTTAAGAACACAGCCTTTAAAAGACTAAATCTGCACAAAAATGTGGATTGAAGGTGATTTGAAGTGTAAATGCTCTATTATATAAACATAAATAATGTATAGAAGCCCATTTTAACCAGTTAGAACTATGAAAAATTAAAAACTGGCTTTGTTGAAGTCACTTTTTTTAATTTATCTTTTTAATTTTTGGGTGGCACAAATACAGTCAAAATTCTAAGATACAAAGGCCAAAGATTTTGAAAAAAAGGCAAAATTTGCTTCTTTTCCTGACTAATTGTCTCAAAGTTTTGACATTTTATATCCCACATTTTTAACTTCTTATCTTAGAATATTGACATAAATATCTCAATACAAGGATTTTAAGCTTAAACTTTTGGCTTTTATATCAAAATATAACTTTTAATCTCATAACTTTGACTTTTTATCTCAAAATTCTGACCATTTGTCTCAAAATTCTGACTTTTTTTAAATCCAAATTTAACTTTTGATCTCATAATTTCAACCCTTTGTCTCGAACTTCTGGTTTTCAAATCTAAATTTAAGTTTTTATCTCATAACCTTGACCCTGTATCTCAAAATTCTGACTTTTCGAATCAAAATTTAACTTTTTAATCTCATAATTTCAACCCTTTGTCTCAAACTTCTGGCCTTTTATATCAAAATTTAACTTTGTATCTCATAACTTTGACCTTTTATCTAAAAAATTCTGACTTTTTTTAAAATTTAACATTCAATCTCAATATTTCTACCTTTGTCTAAAACTTTTTGGTTTTTCTATCATAATTCACTTTTTATCACATAAATTTGACTTCTTATCTAAAATATTCTGACTTTTTTATATCAAAATGTAACTTTTAATGTCAATATTTATAGCTTTTGTCTAAAACTTTTGGGTTTTCCTATCATAATTTAACTTTTTATCTCATTACTTTGACTTTTTATCTCAAAATTTTGACCCTTTGTCTCAAGATCCTGACTTTTCTTATCAAAATTTAACTTTAAAATCTCAATATTTCTACCTTTGTCTAAAACTTTTTGGGTTTTATTTATCATAATTTAACTTTTTATCACATAACTTTGACTTTTTATCTCAAAATTTGACTCACTACAGGCCAAAAAAATCTCAACGCTTGTCACCACCACATCTGAAATAGTGAATCTCTATATCTGTAGGCTTCTGTAAAGGTACATTTGCACATTTTAGGGAGTTTTATAATATTCCCTTGTATATAACAGAAAAAAGAAGGACATGTCCTGACAAAAGAAGACGTTTGCTCAGTCTTGTTTATGTTGTCGTGTTCAGAACATGTCAGAGCTTTAAACGCACAAAATGTTCATGTCACCGTTTATCTGCAGAGAAAAAGAGGCTGAGATGTTGTGTCTTTATCTCTTGAAGCTCCTCATTATCTGCTGTTTCTCTGACACAAAGAGAGAAAAACTCTAAATAATGTTTCACTCACATCTGACGCTACAATGACTCTACTTTTCACTGAAACCTCATCCTGCTTTTTCTTTCTTTCTCTCTTCGTCTGTTCAGTTTGGATGATCTGAGCTGATTTATGTCACGTGCAGCTGCATTGATCTTGTTTCCTCTTGTTTCCTGTTGCGATTATTTCATTACCTCTGTGCTTTACCATTTGAGGAAGAGAGAGAGAGAGAGGGATGAGGATGAGACGCAGCAGGAGGTGAAAGGTTCAAAAATCGGCAAAAATGGTGTAAACGTGGCAAAAAAAGAGCGAAAAGTGACTAAAATGGTCAAAAAGCAACAAGAATTACTGAAGGAAACATTAAAAAATTCAGAAAGTAGCAGAAATGGTGAAAAAAGTGATGAAAAATAATGAAAAGTGGTATAAATGGCAAGAAAGTTTGAAATAAACTTGGAACATGGTCATTTTGATGCAAAAAAAAATCCAAAACTGGTAATATTGAGTGAAAAGTGACTTAAATGGACAAAAACAACAAAAATTGTCAAGAAAACTGGGAGTGAACCTGGAAAAAAGTGAGAAGATATTAAAAAAATGGTCTAAAAGTGGCAAAAAAGAAGTGAAAAATGACTAAAATACTCAAAAAGTAACAAGAATAACTGAGAAAATAACTAAGAATAACTAAGATCGTTGTGCCTCCCTTGTCTGAGCGCTGTGATAGGAAACATGCAGCAGCAGCAGCGTCTAAATGTGACCATAAGTGGTCAGAAAGTTCACGTTTGGACGAGAGGAAAAAGTATTTTTGGTTGTTCAACATTTCCTCTGAGTGTTTCTGGAAGCTGAACGGGTCGTTTATCAAAATAATATCACGTTAAAGAGCAGGAGCAGCATCTATAAACTTCACTTTGTGCTTTAGGGAGGACGTGCGATACAGAGTGGATCTTCGTTTTCATTCAATTTAAGCGTGCAATCGTTTCATTTTTTCAGTCCCAGAGTAATAAAGAGAAAGTGTGTGTGTGTGTGTGTGTGAAAGAGAGAGAGAGCCTCAGGGTTGTACATAATGTGGTTGAGACCTCAGACTGTCAGAAGATTCCATCCTGTGTTATTTGATTAAGTATCTCTGAGAACAGAAAACAGTGTGATGTTCTCACGACTCGTCTCCCTGCAGATAACAAAAAGAAAAAACAGGTCTGCAGCACTTTTTCTCTCAAACCAGCCCCTCCACACGTCCGTGTTTCCTCAGGACGGAGCGGGGATTAAATTTTAAAGGCCTAACCAACCCGTACGACTCCTGAAAGGCTTTTTGTCAGGAGCATTCGTCATTTTAAAGAAGCCGCTCCGACGTTCATCGGGCTTAAAGTTGTCTGGATCAATAGTTTGTAAATGATTGAATGTTTCTCTCGCTCTGTCTCCACATCACTCCTCCTCCTCCTCCTCCTCCTCCTCCTCCTCCTCCTCCTTCTTTCTGAGCTGATTTATGTCACACACACTTACTGTGTTCGTCCTGCAGCCTGCATTTATCTCCCGTGATTTTCAGCCTTCTCCATCATGCTGTCGTCTCAGCGGAGAAAACTCCAGACTTTTTCTCTGGGTGAAATCAATAAATTACAGCCCACGTCTGACTCATTTGCATCGAATCCACTTAACCGTTGAGCTGAAGCTGAAGTTTCCTACATCAGTGTGCGGCTTGAAATACAGCTCGCTCTTTCTTTCAGCTGCTAGAGCTCAGAATATCATCACTGTGTGCAGTTTGAGTCTGTACGACACCAGAATAAGTCTCTTTAACACAAACACAACTTTTAACCGTCACAGAGAGAAC
Organism: Thalassoma bifasciatum; assembly: GCA_008086565.1. Classification (NCBI taxonomy): domain Eukaryota; kingdom Metazoa; phylum Chordata; class Actinopteri; order Labriformes; family Labridae; genus Thalassoma; species Thalassoma bifasciatum. The sequence continues at coordinate 5,182 of RPOG01003647.1, read as the reverse complement.
GACAGCTTTGATTTTTACCTCCATGTCTCAAACCAGGAGGATAAATCTTTCTCTCTGTTAGATTTCTGTGTGTGAGAGATCATCATGAGTTGATTCAAGTTTTAGAAAACGAACATTTCTTTGATACAAACCTTCCTCAAGGACGTGGCGCTGAGCTATAACCTGCAACCGCTCCTCCACCTCAACTGCCATTTTAAAGAATGGCACGAATGCCAAAGGTAGGGTCTGCAGGAATTTTCATTGCTGTTTGTAAACACAACTCTCAAACTGGGCTCCTGTTCTTTGGCTCAGCGTGCCCAATACATGGCAACGTGAATACACTCACCAGCCTTGCGAGCACCTGCAGCATCACGTGTCTAGAGCCTCGTTTCCACCAAGTGGATCCGTTCGGTTCATCTTGGTACACATTTTGTGTAAACTAAAACCGGGACAGGTCCCCTTATAAGCGACCCGTACCGCTCCACTTTTCAGTACCCTTCCGTTGGGGTGCCAAGCCGTCCCAAACCGGCCCCAGGGGGTGGGGCTATAATCACTGCGGTACTTTGATTGGTCAAAAGATCGGTAACTTCCCGTGCGACAGCGGTAATAAAGAACGACACACAACCCCGCACGCAGCCTTTCCTGAAACAAAGCTTCATTTTGTTATGGAATAAAGAGCCACAGCTGATCTCACAGTAGAAGAGTTTCTGGATTTCCTCCATCTTTCTCTTTGTTTACAATGCCACAAATTTCTTTTCCTTGTATTTATTTGCGGGGTACACTGTGTAGCCCTCAGAGCGCTGCAGTGACGTCACGCGTTACGTAGCTGATGCGGCTCTCGACATCCGGCCCATCCAGCAGGGTACGGTTGGCTGTGGAAACGAGCACAGGATCAGGCTTTACTGATCTGACCCGTACCAAACTGTACTGATCTGTACCAGACTGCCTGGTGGAAACGAGGCTTTAGCGGGAGAGACTCAAGAGCCGTACGCTTGACTTCCTGCAGATAAATGAGGTATCCTGCAAATATTTTTCCACCCTTTCTCTGTGTTAAAACTGCTTTTGTAGCCAATTGGGATAGCTCCTCCTACTATCCTGCTGAGCGCACTGTGATTAACATTTTGTTATTTAGAAAAATCATGCAGACTCTACCTTTAACCAGGGTACTGGTTCATGTTATGAAAACAAAACAAAACAAAAAAAAAACAGAAACTTTGCCATTTTGCTAGGAATGGAAACAAAACCAGAAACTTTTTTTAATGTTCCACAGCAGAACAAGAGCATTAAAAAACAATAGAAACTAGTTAATAGTGGTATTTCTTTTTTTCTTTTTTTATTCTTGAAATATCTGTCATATTGGTCATGTAGCTCCACTTCCCATGTTACTCCCTCGTGCTTCGGCAAACAAGTCACTGGGAAGCGTTTTTTGCTGTTAAAACATTTTTGAAACATCTGTTTTCTGGTCAAAAGCTGGGTTAGATTGCTTAAATTGTAAACAAGAGGCAGAGGAAATTTCAGTCACACTAGTGAGATCGCTGAAGTCAGCTGGGATATGATGCAAGTCTTTTGCCAAATCTTTTTCTGAAATGCTGCAGCCACCGTTGCCATATAAACAGCGAGCCAGAGTTTTCAGTAAAAAAATGTGCATTAAATACGATTTTTTATTTTGAAAGTCACCTGCTCTTCTTCGCTGGTTTCCGTGCAAAACTTCCTGTCCGACTCGTTCTGCCCTACACTGAATTAAAATTACGTTGTTGCTTTGCATCCTGTAAGGACTTCATTTAAGGACATCTCAGCAAAAGTATCACTTTTACATCTGGTAATGTTAGCCGTTCTGTTTCTTTTGTTTATGCGATTGTTAAAATATTTATTGATTTAATGACTTATAGTTAAAAGGTAGGAGAAGAGCTAGCTTTATATCATAGTTTTTAAGTTAAAATATCAGGCTGATATTATTGTGTGTTTCTAATCATAGCTTTCTTTATTAGTGGCAATCGTTAACAACTACAAATGAACAAAGTATACGTTTGTAGAAGAACAGCTAGCATTAACTAAAACTAAAGCTTTGAAAATTATTGCAAGATCTCGCATAGTTTTTGTCTTCTTCTTTTTCTCCATGACCCTCCAGGGATCGTTTTGTCTGAGACATTTTCATCTGATGCTTTTTCATCTGAGGTCTGACTCCTGAGGATGTCCTAAAATGTATCCTGAGAGAAGTTGTTTCAAATAAAGAAAAGTAGTGATCAAAAGAAGATCAAATGCACGTCTTGGTGCTCATGGGAAACTGAGTCTTCGTCCTTGGGAAAACAGTACCGATCCTGTCCACAGGGGTCACTGCAATCAACACCAAATGAAAAGTCCCTGCAGAGACTTTAAAGTGAAACTCTAACTGAACACCCTCGTTTATTAACCCTTTTGTGGATATAAAACAAGCTGCTTTTGTTTACGTTTTAGTTTGTTGTCACTCGTTTTTATCCTCGTGTCTCCCACGTTGAAATCCAGCTCAGCATGTCCGAGTCTACGAGCAAAGAAAACACTTTTCTCTGACTCTTCCCTCTACGTTTGGCTGAACTTTCCCTCTCCTCCCACAATATTGTGCTTTTGTAAATTCAGAAAAAAAAGAAAAGCTGTGAAATTTCATTCCCTGTTGGTTTGAGGAACCAAATATACGTTGAGGGCGAACGGCTCCTGATAAGAGATGATAATAAATTAAACACATAATTAACATAAATCCTGTTACGTGAAGCTTCAGTTGATGCTGATTGGATCAGATAACTCAGCATCAGCTCGTCTCTGTTCGCTCGTGCACTCAGGTTGACCCGTCCATTAGGAGACCAACACAAACTGCAATGACCCTCTGAATGCTGAAGTATGTGAAATGTAATTACCTCCTTTTTTAAAGAAGTGTTTGTGTCTCTCTGTGATCCTCAGAGTGCCTCCTCTCTCTCTCCTCGTCCTCTGTGTCACCCCCGTCCTAAAGGTCGATGTTTATTATGTTTAAAGTGCAGAGTATCGTATGTCTCGTGCTCTTCCTCTCCCTGTATGGGAAGTCCTTTTGTCCTTGTGATGTTCGTGTTTGAGGCACCGAAACAAATCTGAGTTTGTTTTTTTGCCACGCAGTCTCAAGAGAAGTAGAGCTGCTGAAGTTTTCTTTTCAGTTACAAAACCTTTGAGGAGACATGCATTAAAAAAAGAAAGATTTAATCAACTCACAGGAATATTTCTCTCTATATTTCTCTCTGGGTGTCAGAAACATTTGTTTTTCTGAGGATCCTGAGGGTCTGCAGCTCTTCCTGACCCCTCAGGTGTTGACAGAAAACAGGACGTCGTGACCAGGACACAAACATGAGCTGACCTTACTGTCGCTTTGATAAACACAGGAGTTTTCTCTCCACCTCCTTCACCTTTTAGAGGCAAACACACCTTTCTACAACCTCTCAATACATCACCACATCTTTGTGTTTACGTCGACCTTTTCACGCTTTCCATAACCTCACGTTCCTTCCCTCTCAGTCTGTGATGTTTCTGAGAAAACGTGACGACTGATTCTGCGTCTGTGAGGAGACAGAAGTTTAAACTTGTAGATTTGAATAAACCTCTGAACTGATTTCCCCACAAACATAAGTTAACCTTTAAAGGAACAGGTTAACAATACGCCCTACTCCCAATTTTTCCTTCAAAATTTAAACTTTTAATCCCAGAAGTTCACCTTCATTAAACATTTTAAATTTTTTATTTCAAAATTCTGACTTTTCATCTCAAAATTTCCACTTTTTATCTCAAAATTTTGATTTTTCTTTATCTTAAAATTTGACAAAATCTAAAAAATTTCCACTTTTTATCTCAAAATTTCAACTTCGTATCCCGAAATTTTGACATTTTATCTCCAAGTCCTGACTTTTTATCCAAGATTTGGAATTTTTTCTTATAATTTTGAATTATTTCCAAAGACTTTTGACTGTATCTAAATTTTTCAACTTGTTTATAAGAATCCTGACATTTTATATCAATAATCCAACTTTTTATCTTACATTTTTTTTCATTTTTCACTTTTTATCTAGACATTTTAACTCAACGTGCACAAAAAAACTTCTCGATAAGGCCAAATTTTCATTTGTATTTACCTGACTAATTGTAATGTGCTTCCCTAGTAATGCCTCACCGCATGCTTAAATAGTATATGTAGATATTTCTATATATTTATACATACAAAGTTCTCTCGTGCAAAATTTAAATACTGCCTGAAAATCTTAGCTGAAGTTTTACTTAGATTTTGTGGCATTTAAATATTAAGTTTCATACAGCATGAAAAAATAAATGTGAGACCAGAGCGCTTTGTTTAATTGATTGAAATTTAATAAAATTTATATAGTTATTTTTGTATTTATTTCCACATTCATTTTCAAATGTTGTATTCATTTTTATTTTTGTTAATTTATTTCTGTTTATGTATATTTATTGCCATTTTTATTAATTTTTTTGCACTTAATTTTTACATTGGTTTTTATTTCCACTTTTATTTATTTATTTATTTTTAATTTTGGCAGTTTTGGTCGTCCATATGCTTCCACCAGTAAAGACTACGTGGAAAAGAGGAGTACTACCGTATATCTGCAGTTTGTGATTAAAAAATAAAATCGGCCACTGGGGTACGAAAAATTCAGACGTCATTTTTGTCTTTAATTTACCTGAAACAGAATTTTCTGGACTGATGTGGTAAATATTGCTCATATCAAAACTAAAAAGACCTTGTTTAGTAGAATTAAGACAGGAACACTCACTTAGGTTTTGTTTTTGTTTTTTTATAATGTGACATTGAGTCTGAGTTAAAATAAGGAATGAGACGGAGTCTGAATTGAGCTGTACTTGGGTAAAAACTTTAATAACAAAAGAGAAGAAGGCGAAGCTTAAGCTCACAGCACAGCAGCCTAACACAACTCTTCTGTCCGTCACTAAAAGTGCCACGAGAACACTCACATCCATGGTTCTTACAGTTAAATAGTAAAATAACACAGCCACTTGGATATACTGCATATGACATATATTAACTCTATAGACCTCTGCCACATTAACAGCATCTACAGCAGGAGCGCAGCCTCAGTCATGCTCATTCTCTGGAAATGTAGCGCCATCTAGTGCCGTCTTAGCACAGTTACAGCAGTAGTACCATGAGTAACACAGCAGCCTGTGGAGGGGAGGGGGG